>MU161832.1:0-15304 GCA_015888305.1 Antheraea pernyi
GCTGTACCCGCAGATCCGCACGCGTTTTTGAAAAATTGTATTAAAGAATTTTTTTTATTGTAGCACGGCAAAATGACTGCACTGTGCCTGATGGTAAGCACAGTACAATCCAAAAACAACGGCGAGCACCGAGTGACACACTATCCATCGCCGGTCGCCGCTGTCATCCCGGCCTGCGAAAAGCTGGATATGCACAGGCTGATCCCGAAACGCGACCCGCAAAAGCGAATCATTATGACGGGCTTTTTCGCCATATACATGGTGGTTGCGACCCAGTCACGCTGTAAAACCCTACAACCCCGCTTTCGCCATTGCCTCGTTCGTTATTCAGCAGGGTGCACCAAGTGCAGGTGAGGTTGGCTTGGATATATCAAGTCTTAGATGTTATTTGACACTCCTTACACCAATATAACATTGTGAAACCACCTACAATTATAGAAATGCACTTTAAAAACAATTGTAACCACACGCAAACCACTTACAGTAACGTTTATATTAGATATATAAATATTAACAGTGTGTCAAATGAGGTTTATCATCAGCAACATATTTGGAACCTTAACCGACTATATAACTACATTTTTTTTTTCGAACTAACTACGCTATTGATCTGACAAGGTCTTAACAGTTTCACCGGACTACAACTACCTCAGTGCTGACTTACACTGTATAAGGAACTAATGAAACAATGACATCATAATTTGTTTTTCAGAAATATGTGTAATGATTTAAATGGAATCTTTTATTTAGAAAATATTTGATTTACCAAAATAAGAGATTTTTTTTATTATAAGACACCGAACAAAACTTGGTTTACCACATATTTTGTTTTAGAATGAGCACGTGTATAATATACATAATAATGTTACTCAGTAGCAGACATTTTCCAAGTATTTGGGGCCACTAAGCATCTTATTGTAAATTCTGGCGTCTTATGATGTTTTCTTTGACGATAGACAAAGCTATAAATCTATAACCACTTCAAAGGAAAGTAACAGAAACATGTTATTTACGGGACTGATACTGCTCATTAAAGTCATTACCAAAATAAAATAATTTTGCCTAATATGTGTATGTATTTTAACTTTAAATCTCAATTTTAGTTAACAGGAATTGAATTCCACTCATTGATGATGCTACGAAATTTAGATCTAAAGGAGAATTCGCTTTCATATCTACCAGATAATATGTTTGTTAATTCTACAAATTTAGAGAAACTGGATTTATCTAGAAACAAACTACGATTTCTTAATATAACTGCTTTTGAAGGGTTAATGAGTCTTACCTCGCTGCTACTGTCAGACAATAAACTTTATGAGATACATTTCAAAACATTTTCCACTTTGAAAAATCTAAACACGCTGTAAGTAGAACATTTTATTTATTTTATAACCTATACTTGTATAGTTAACGTTGCTAACTTATGTCCTTAAAACTTACTATAAAAAGTTATTCATCTATAAAAGGTTATTGAGAAACAGTTTATCTGTTGTGGAATCTATCCTTAGAAAATAACAGACACTTCAACTTTATTTACGCATTAGCCTCTGCCCGTGACTTCGTTCGCGTGGAATAGTTACTTTGGGCTAACGCTAACACACAGCGGAAGCTCTCAAGAGGAAAAAAAAACGATTTTGAAACATTCTTTATTGGTGCTCCGCTCCTATTGGTCTTAGCGCGATGATATATAGCCTATAACCTTCTTCGATAAATGAGCTATATAACACTGAAAGAATTTATCAAATCGGACCAGAAGTTCCTGAGATTACTCCCTACAATGTCACAAACTCACAAACTTTACCTCTTTACAATATTAGTATAGACTAGCGGTACCCGCAGCTCCGCACGCGTTTTTAAAAATCGTATTAAATAATTATAGAATTGTGAGACTATGTACAATTACAGAAACTCTCTTTAAAGGCAATTGTAAGTACGACGCGCACGCCACTAAAAGTGACATGTAACGTGTACATTAGATATATAAATACAAAGAGCTTGCCAAATGAGTTTTGTCATCAGCAACACATATGAACCATAACCAACCATATAACTACCTCAGTACTCACTTACACTGTATGAGAAACTATTGAAATAATAACTAAAAATATTATTATAAAGATTTATATTTACATTACATTTAATATACATTGCCATTATTATAATTAAGATTTAGTGACTACACAAAAAATAAACGCTTGTCTGTTCCGCAACAATTTGTATTATGGAACTCTTTACGTAATACGTTTATAATCTAAGATCTTATTAGGAAGACCTCTATATCATTAATGTTATTAATAATTATAATGTCGAATTGTAAACAATAAGCCGATAATCATTTCTCTTATTAAAAATAAAGAATGAGTTGAAATCTTGCTAAATTTCATGCAGACAAAATCGCGGGTAACAGCTAGTCTAAAATAGAATAACCACAATTATTTTTTATTAGGTTCGTTATTTACCAGTGAAAGTCCCATGAAAATCGATGTAACCGTTTTGGTGATAGCACAGCTGGCGAAGCCACGGTTAACAGCTAGTATGAACTAAAATTGCTTAAATTACTTTTTATAAGATCATTGCATGCATTTTTGTTTTCTGAAGCGTGTATACCTTCATACCCAATCAGCGAAAATTTTTTATTTTGATATTACATACAGACACTTCATTTTTATTATATGTATAGATAGATATATAATTGACAAATCACTAAATACAAATTTAGCCCTAATAAGTGTCGTTACGGTCGTGGTACTGTCGACGGTGATATATTGATAAGTACCTTAGAAAATTCGGTATACTTTCAGATACTTGGATAATAATATGCTGCCATCTCTTCCATCACGCACGTTGGATTATATGCCAAAATTGGCAGTTGTTAAATTGTCTGGTAATCCTTGGCACTGCGATTGTCATGCATTGTACATTTCAGCGTAAGTTTTGTTCAAATATTAAATATAATTGTTACTACTAATCTCCTTAGATCACATTACTAATATTAATTGTATATGGTCAAGCTTGCAACCATTTGGTCATGGTCTAAATTACAAACTATTCTAGCAGCTAGGGTTATTATATACACATATATTATACATTATTATAGCTATATGTGGCGTATAAATAACGTAAGTTTCATGAATTACAGTGTTAAAATTCCTGAAAGATTTTAGACATCCATTTTTCATTATTAGATTTTTTAATCAACAAAGAATTTCGTACTATTATACTTTTACGATGAATTCCAATGAAATAAAGCTTGTGAAAAATGCTTTTTACAAAAAGTTTACGACTAAAAGGACATAAGCCTTGTCTATGTCTGGGGAAAATAAATTTGTTCGAAGCAAACTTTTTACTTCGTAAGATTAAATTAAGATATAAACGAAATAATATTCAGTTCTAAGTTAACTACAAAAATTGTTAAAACGACGTATTAGTTTTGCTTATCTTTGGATATTGTTTAATAAAATGTTCACAAAGAAACATCCGAATAACAATTATGCTTCCTTACATTATTAGATAACAAACAGATTTTCTTTTGTTACCAGATGGGTCCGACTGAACGAAATGAAGATTTGGGACTATTCCCCTACATGTGTCTCTCCCTGGCATTTAGAAGGTCATTTTCTGAAGAAACTGAAGTTTCCCGAGCTGTGCGCTGGGCAGTGGGCTAGTATGGTGAATCTGTCACCTCGCCTTCCCATACAGCAGCTATTGGCTTTAAATGTCTCTGTGAATAGAAAACCTCAAGACAGTATGGAGCAGAATCATGAATTTACTACAGTTGACGCATGGCACTAAAACATTTTTTCATCAGAATATTATTCTGAATATCGATTAATGATGCAAAATTGTTTTCTTCGTCCCTTAACACGTTGACTGATATCTCTTTGAGAACAACGAGATATCTCAGGAGACTCACTACAAGTTATCTTGTCCTTTCTTTACATGCCCTATTTGTACATCTACGAGCAAAGTCGCAATATATCATCGTATATACCAAGTTTAAACGCTCGCAGTATTCTAGGATATGATGACACTTCGTGGACATATTTACATATAAAATAATAACATCAAAGCAAATACTAATAAACAACCAAAAAAACCTAAGTCAAAGTTTGTTCTAAGACCTTTAAAAGTACAAACACAATCTAGATGCAATGAGTGGTGTCGAAAGCTACAATAGGCGACCCTGAGTTAATAATTTTTGATAATAAAACGGACAATAAGCCCTTTTGTTTTGTCCCTGACATTCCCACGTTCAATTTTAAGTGAAAGTGAAATCACCGACGATCAATCAATCGAAGGTCATTGACACTGTGGTTTAACATAGACGCGTAAAGGATTGTGTATAATTTTTATATTTTTCTAGATAGGTCAAATATTAAGCACCTATTTTTTATTGATTTAGAATGATAATGAAGTGCAGAGTATCCTCAATAAATATTGCTACTATTTAAACATTCAGCCTGTATAGATTGGTGGCTTCACGAAAGCAACAGGTTTCGCTTACATGATTTTATGTGTTGCAGTTTCATATATAATCATTAAGTTACAAATATAAGTACAATAATTCGTGTTGTGTTTTTCTTGCGAAAAAAAACCTTTTATTAACGTCTTTATTATTAATATTTACTACAATTACCATATTCTAGTAAAATTATATCATTAAAACAAAACGGCTTCCCGGGTCAGTTTCGTGAAAAGTCCCGTGGCAATCAACGTGTTAATAGACTTACTTTATACCTTCATAATTTATAATTTATATCTGTAATTGAATTTATTAATGAATTATCATAATGTTGGTAATAATAATTCATATTATAATATCCTATCGCTTTAGATAAATTTATTTGCTACCAATATTAATACCTTATAATTTGAGTGTCATTTTTAGTCACGGTACTCGGAAAAGAAATCATTATTTTATCGACAAAACAAAGCATATGTTATCAATTACTATGATAACAATCGATAATTCACTGCATTCTTTAAAAAAGTCAATGTTAAAATAACTAGATATAAATACGTCAGATTATTCTAATTTTAAGGACGGCTTATAATATCAATAACACTAGTGCGATAGATTATCGAGATTTCTTATCACATACTTCCTGGAATAAAGACATAAGTGTTACTTAAGCGCATTTATTTTATTTAAAAATGCATCTTGAAATTAATATAGGAAATAAGTAACCACGGAAAATAATAAAATTTCAATTTCAAAAATATAATTATTTTGACGTTATTGTACTTAACTAAAATTTGAACTGTATTAATGGGTTAAAAGGATTGTCTTTAATTTGTTTAAATATTGTATGTCGCGTCGGGCAGCTTTAGATATTTCTTTATTCAGCGCATCTCTTATATACTCTTTTATTGCAAATACTATTAGCATTAAGTAGCCCTTACAGGTTTGGATTAGATGAGAATTTGTCTGTGAATATAAGTGGATAAATGCTGAAGTAAAAGTAATTCAATAAATGTTGTTTCTAAAAGTTATAATGCATTCACTGAATAAAGAAATAAAGTCATATGTAAGGTTTTAAGAAGTACTTAGGATAAAATAAAAATCAAAGTAGTGTACATAGTTTGTGGCAACTTGCAGCTTGTGTCTGTCGTATACAAGGTGTTCTTAGAACTTCAAATTCATTCGTTGGATGGTTTATTCCCGACTGCGTAAAGTTGACTTTTTCACATATGACTTCATTCCAGGAAGGATACGATATATTATTACTTTGTTATATATAATTTAGACTTTGTAAATTTAAATACTCATGAAAAAAGTTATTCAAATAAAACTCTAAAACAAATAATAACGCCTAAATTTCCTTTTATATATTGTTAGCAGACGACTGTATCAGAATTATCCGTACTATTGACCTAACACGCCATTGGTCGAACTTATAGGCCGATCTCGACGCCATTGGTCGAACTTATCGGCTGATCGTACATTAGTGAAATGCTATAAAAAGGGAGTCGGTCGAGCCATTGGGGACATTCTTGCTCGGTCGTTTCGCTGGAAGGTTATATTGCGTGACTGTTGTTGTATTGCGTCAGTTCTTTCCAATTTACACTGTTATTTCTATCTCTGTGTGTTTTAATGGTTGATTGTGTTACTTGAGTTATTAAAATGTTGATGTGAGTTTTCGTGTAGAGGTATGTAATTGTGTTATTTTTTTATATAAATCAATGAATGGTATCTAAAATCAGAAGCGGGATAGGACTTCGCCCATATTAGCCTTGTTTTAATGTAAATCCTAAGCGAGTGTTGGGGGCTGCGGCGGAACATATGTTGTGAAAACATACGAGGGTACGTGTCCTTGTTTATGTTGTGCTAATAATTCTGTTTAGTTTGTGTGCTTAGGCCATTGAGAGAACATACGAAGATATGGGTCTCTGTTTCTGTTCTAAATGGTGCTAAACTACCTGACATTTTCATTTGTTTCCAACAATATTCATATCATTAACTTAAGTAATGGTACGCCTTTTTTAAGCAAACCTTAGACGTCACTTTTGAATTGAAAGTCCGTCACCAGGTACTTATACATGTGTTCTGATAGGTAGACCTTTCCTAGGTTTAGTGTGTTTACAATATTAGTCTACATTGTCAGTTACCATCAGGAGAATGTGAAAGGAAATTTATGTCCTATTCCTAATTTTGACCTTAATGATCATGTGTCCTTTTCTTATACCAACACTCTAAACACTTACTTTAACTTGTTGATTTGAAGATCCAAGTGGTGCATTATTCAGGACCAATCTTAAAGCATCTATATATCGACCTGTATTTTAGAGTTAAGGAAGAACAACATTTATTTCATTTTTAATATATTAATAATTCAAAAACAATTTTCCTGTTTAACTATTTCAATTTTAATGAAAATAGGCATATATGGGCAGGTATAATAAATTATTGCAATTGTAAGTTCCCAACCTATGGTATGCAAAAATATAATTCATATATGACTAGCTAGACATCGCTTTGCTATCAGTTTTAACTTTTTATACTAATATTACAAAGAGGTAAAGTTTGTGACGTTGTAGGCGATAATCTCAGGAATTAATGGTCCAATTTGAAAAATTCTTTCAGTGTTATATAGCTCATCTATTGAGGAAGGTTATAGGCTATATTTCATTACGCTAAGGCCAATAGGAGCGGAACACCAATGAAGAATGTTTCACAATTGGGGTGTTTTTTCCTCATGAGAGCTTCCGCTATGTGTTAACGTTAGCCCAAAGTTACTATTCCACGCGAACGAGGTCGCGAGCATAGGCTAGTTCTATATAAAATATATTCTGTCTTTATTTCTTGAATAATATGTATAATGAGTATACAATAATTTTATTTCTTCATTTGTTTCAGTGTGAATGATAGAGAAACATACAAACTCACTTTATATATATGTATTAGATTGATTAGAAAGAACATTATAAAACCATTTACTATATATTTACTACTGCAACTCAAATTAGTAGAAACTTATTTGTATTTATATTATCATGTTAAAAAGGATATTGATTTAGTAAAGTACAGACTTCTCCTTCATCCGGTCCTGTTGGTCCTGCTTGATCAGCTTCGTCTTCTTTAAAATTATCTTCATTATACTGATCTATGTCTATTTTACGAAAAGCTGAACTTGATGTATTTTTAGCCATTATTGATTATAAATGCAGACTGTTAATTATTACGGTAATTAAAAATATAAAATGATAACAAGATGATAAATAAATACTTAACAAATGACTAACTAGGGTTGCCAGCACGGCCAATGATTTTATACTACTATTCATAGATAATACATACATATACTGAAACTACTATTGATCAACGATTCCTAGATAATAAATTATACATAAATAAATTACCACTGCTAGTAAGATATACTCTAAAATAAAAACATTATTTTATGACACTATTGTAAGCTGTTCGTATTAAACTAGAGTGGCGCAGGCTTAAAACCGTTACTTTTATTCTTAATCTTAACGAATACTACTCAGAGAGCGCTACTTCTAAATAAAGTAAACCTGAAAAAAAAAATCCTATTTGTATGTTTTTTGTCCTTAGATATCTTACGACGTGGACACGAGATTTCATGATTTTACAATACCACTGCATCGGTATGGAATTGTCAAAACGGAACACATAATGAGTACAGACTCGACAAGAGTCCGTAGTCAAGACCACTTCATGTCGTAAAGAAAAACGGAGACTTCCGCGTTTGCGGAGACTACAGACTTTTTGGACTACGCACCATTAACAACAGTATCGACAGTTATTCGATTCCTAAGCTCCTACGAGTCCTTTGACACAACATTTAGATTGGCAAAATAAGGTTTATCCAAGTTAACAGCGTATTATGTCTCATTCCGATGTGAAACCCCTAATTCATATTAGGCTCATATAGGCCTAAAGGTCAATATAAGCCAAAAAATAAAGATAAATCCAGTTTAACAATTATCAAACACTTAAAGTTTTATAAAAATAGATATCAGGAAGTTTAGTCATGATCTTACTTAAATTTAACGCTGGTATAAGTGTGGGGTTACTTAAATTAAAGAAAAAAATTATGTGTACCAATATTTTTCAGTAAGAGCTTAAAAATAAGGTGTTTGTGCGATTTACACACGATAGAAGTGAAACTTCAGTAAATCGACAAAAGAATGAGATGAATATATTGTTAGCAGACGACTGTATCAGAATTATCCGTACTATTGACCTAACACGCCATTGGTCGAACTTATAGGCCGATCTCGACGCCATTGGTCGAACTTATCGGCTGATCTCGGCTGATCGTACATTAGTGAAATGCTATAAAAAGGGAGTCGGTCGAGCCATTGGGAACATTCTTGCTCGGTCGTTTCGCTGGAAGGTTATATTGCGTGACTGTTGTTGTATTGCGTCAGTTCTTTCCAATTTACACTGTTATTGTATCTGTGTGTTTTAATGTTTTAATGGTTGATTGTGTTACTTGAGTTATTAAAATGTTGATGTGAGTTTTCGTGTAGAGGTATGTAATTGTGTTATTTTTTTATATAAATCAATGAATGGTATCTAAAAATATTTATTTGAAGATGACGCTCAAAGATTGTGATTTAATTTGTTATAAACACCCTAACTCAGCAATGTCGTTACAATTTATTTCGCTCAAGGAAAATAATTAAGTACCTTATTTAATTTGTATTACTCACTGTTAATTATAGTATATAATAAATTTATGAACCAATTTGAGATATGTGTTTATCGTAAATGCCTATGCAATTTGAATAATCAATCAATTTGAGTGTAGTCGTATTTACGGACAACTAATATTCATTCCCAGTCTTTATATTGTTTTTAAATCGTATTGTTTTGTAAAATTCAGTATATGATGTAGATTTTGAAAATATCACTCATCATGTTAAGTTTGGGTTCTATTGAAATGACCAATGTGCGGACCTCAAACGAATCTACGATAATGAATCATTTTAAATAATGTTTGACACGCCACACGCCACAACGTTTTGATCGCATGTATTGTGTATAATATTACTATCTGTTATATATTTGAACGTAAACTCAAAACCCTTTCAAGGTGAATTGTGAATGTGTGTGTGATGTCCAGGAGAATCAACTGATGTATTCAAAGAACTTTCCAGAGACACAGCAGCGAAGCAGCGAACTTCTATAACGCCATCGACTTAAAAAAAAAGAAACATACATAGAGCAATATAATTAAAAACGATAACAATAATACCTACGTAGACAAATCCTTTTCCGATGAGTCACCAATTAAATTTGTGTATTTTATCTGATAATTATAAGTCATTTAATGCACTATATAAAGTATGTAATGATAGTATAAAAATGATTATTTGATTCCAAATTTTTTGCAGTCAATAATCTGCACTTATAAAATGTAATATAATTGATTTTTTTTTCTCTTTAAAGTTTCATTTAATATATGGTATCCTTACTAGTATTGTAAATAAATATATTGCGGTTATTGTTGCACTTACATTTCTTAACTTAACCGATTATTTGAGTTTTTTTAAAACATTATTTTTGCAACCAATCTTTTAGACTATTACTGCCATTGTCGAGTAGTTAATAGTATTATAATTTCTTCTTTCATTCCATTTTTGGCAACCAGTAGGTATTACTACCTTTGTCAAGTGAGTATGGTAGCCACCTTGTTAGAACTTTCCATGGAGTTTTTGTGGCATCTCAGAATTCACAGTCCGTGGTATTATTTTCTATTCACTTCACTTATGCACAATAAACAAACTATATTACATAAAACACCACCAATTTTACACAATATAGAGTCATGTAACACTAGATTAAGAATAAAAAATAAAATCCACTACATGACAGACCAAAATCCCGCCAAAAACTCCATCTGACATTTTGCTTATACGTTGTTGGGGTACAAAACAAAAAATTGAAATTCAGAAAAGAGTATTACTTCCGTGAAATACTTAAGTCAAACATGCATGTGCTTCCATTGTATGAGCCAAGGAAAATAGCTGATACTATATCTTTTTTGCATATTCACTGGTACAATTGACTTACTATTATTAATAGCATTACTGAGTAAGATTAACTTGCACGTACCAGCCGTACCTAGTAGAAAACTTAACACAATTTATAACCTGGTTGTTAAAGCGACCTACAGGTAAAATTCTTACCTTATTAGAGTAACAGTAACAAGTACAAAAGTAACAGTACATATAAATTGCTTAGTGATCTGAATGTAGATCTATTCAACACTAGCTTTCAGAAACTGAAATGCCTTATAAATTACGGTTTTTTTGCTTTTTAATTTCCTTCTTTGTATTTATGTTTTCTTATAGCTAGATACGAAAACTTATAAATGGCCTTCGATCTTGTTTCAAATATGTAATGTAATGTTGTTTGTTTAGTTGTAAGTTTGCGGGGTGGTAGGGTTTTACTGCATGACTGGGTCGCAACCACCATGTATATGGCGAAAATGCCCGTCATAGTGATTCGCTTCTGCGGGTCGCGTTTCGGGATCAGCCTGTGCATATCCAGCTTTTCGCAAGCCGGCATGACAGCGGCGACCGGCGATGGATAGTGTGTCACTCGGTGGTCGCCGTTGTTTTTGGGCTGTACTGTGCTTACCATGAGACATAGTGTTTGCAAAGAAAAAAAAAAGTTTACCTAAGAGTTTAATATAACATAGAATACATTAACTCGAGGAGAAGCTACTGTTTATATAAAATAGTTTGTATGCATTACATTTTAGTATAAAACTTTATAACAGCGTAGTGCTACTCATTAACGAGTTATACGTAGTAAAATGGACAATTTTTTTTTATATCATAGGAGACAAACGAACAGGTCGGAGACCTGATGTAAGTGATCACCACCGTCATAGACACTTGCAACACCAGCGGAGTCGCAAATGCGTTGCCAGCTTGTATTGGGGGGGAGGAAGGGAAGCGGAAAGTGGAAGGGGAGGGGAGGTGGGTCTCCGGCGCTCTCACTGACCGAACGAAAGACAACAATGCAAGCACTGTTACTTCACGTCGGTTTTCTATGAGAGGGTGGTACTACCCCGGGCGAGCCAACCCATTCATGCCGAAACCAGTAATAGCTTCAGCGTGGCTCTACCACTCTTAAACAATATATAAAACCTCCATAAGAAATCATTTCGGTCTGTTAAATTTTATAATGGTCGGTCTGATCTCGGATATACCAACGTATACATACAATTGTATCCAATAGTAGTAGATCAAGTAGTGGAGCATACGTTTCGCAAAAAATTGCTATGACTACGTTGCATTTGATGATAAGTGCAATTCATAAAATAACGATGACTCCGAAGAAATGAATACTCCTCGATAATCGCGATCCTCATGTCGCCTTGCAAGTATAGCAAAGCCTCTATGTACACAGATAAGGCATGGAAATTATAGATAATTTAATAGCAATGTATAAGTAGTGAAATGACATTTTTCCATACCTTTTTTTCAGGGCTGATAAATGAAAACCTGGTACATTTTATGATTTATACAACGCCGTGCGTATATTCAATTTCGGTTATTACAATGATCAAGATTTGCCATAAACGATATTTTATTTTTAATCTGTGCTCTATAGGAATAAAAAAAGTTACTACGTTCAAGAAAGTCTACCGCGCAAGCCACTATGTTTTAGTTACCTGTTACAAAACCTAATACATAAAAGACGTACACATTCTGAAAATTATATTTTTCACGTATTTTTCATTCATAGTATAATTATGAAATATAGCAACCACACACACACATAAATTAATATGATAAATTCTTCTTCTTCTTACCCTTATCCCACATAAGTAGGGTCGGTACAACATGTTTGTCATGTTGTGGTATATGATTTGGCTTAATTTTTACGATCGGCCGCCTGCCTGATATCAACTCTCCTTGGGTTTATTTTCTTGTACCGTTGTATTTATGATTATTATTATTTTAATATGATAAATTATTTTTTAAATACGAAAATTAATATTGATAAAAATTCATAATTATCATGTAATAAATTATTTTTCATATCATACGAAGAGTAGTAGTGATATAAATTCATAAGTTAATTTGACAATTTAATTTTCATATAAATAGCTGTGATACAAATTCAAATTAATACAATGTTCCATACGTCCAATAATACAATGGTCCATGAGACGCCACACACAAACAAATCGAAATAATTTCATTATATATACGATATTCATTTGTACTCTTTCTTCTAATTCGTCGTTTGTTTTCAGTAGAAGCAGATAGGGCCGACGTATCTGAAAAACCATTTACCACGGTTTACACCAAAAGAAGATAGAAAATTGTACAAAAGAAATGACAAAGTCCAAATAAGCTATCATTGATTGTCGCTATCAATTGTGCTAATGACGTCATTTTCCATTAAAAATAATGACACTTATACTACATATATAGAAAGTAATGTAACGAGATAACGTGTACATTACAAAAGTTGTTTCCTATAGATAGCAAATTTATCACCTTTATGATCCAATGCACAAATATCATAAGCATAGTACGTGTTTGTTAAAATAACAATAAGCTATTTTATATTGAAGTGAGTGAAACTTTAAATTCCTTTTCTTTGAACTCCTGATCCGCAACGTTTTTGTGTGACAATACGTGGTGGGGATAAACCCAAAAAAGTGTGTGTCTACTTATGTACACGTGTCAGAAGTTATACTTCTTTGGCGTAACAAGATAAAAATCTTTTCAAAAATTTTATCTTTCGTTTTATTCTACTTTTGTAGTAAAAACGACACTAACAATAGAAAAAAGGTATGTAATACATCAAAAGTTTTAATACAAAGAAACAGAATGTTGACTATAACTTACTTCAGGGTGTCGGTTTTTCGTGACGAGGTGTACGCGCGTCGTAAAATTTACTCTCATCATTTTTCCGCAACGTGTCAAAAATGGTTTTAATGGTGGTAGAGCCTCGCTGAAACTATTACTGGTTTCAGCATGAATGGGTCTCTTACTCAAGTCGCGTCGTCATTAAAATTACAATAACATTTGATATAGTGGACCGATTTTAATACAACAAAGACTAAATGTTACTCGAGGGTATGCTTTAACTATTTTCTTGTGTTTTATTGCGTATGCAGTACTTTAGCAGTGGTGCGTGCACAAACAGACAGGCATTACTTATTAACTTACGTATAGATTAATGTTTTGCGAATCTTTCTGTCACGATAGTAATAAAACCATAATATTGAATAACTATACATTAAAAAGTTGATATTTAGTTTGATATTTATAAATATAGCTTGAAAATTTTCAGTGACAAGTTTAGAGTTTGAGAGTCCACATTATAATGGAAGTATCGTCAACAACAACCTACAACTTTCAAATTTAATATTGAGCCAAGGATACCAAGATTCTGTTTCTGTCACTATACTAAGTGGTAAGTTAATACTTTATCATAATTTGATTGTAACTCAAGAAGATACTTTTCGATAAATTTCGATTTATTCGAACGGTTTTTATATATTTTTGATTATTACTGTATCTTCTTGTAATCCTCGATATTTATTCTAGTTTATCAACTGTTTGTTTACTTTAGACGAAGGAAATAATATTTAAAATACAAAGTTATTAAATTCTTTTATTGATGACTTCAATCAGTGTACAACAGAATAAATTCAAAAGACGCGATAGAATGCAAAGTTATTAAGAATATCCACGAGTAGACTTGTTTAGTGTTTTTTTAATATCATAGGAGGCAAACGAAATGGGTAACCTGATGTTAAATGATCACCACCGTCCATAGACACTAGCAATACGAGGGGAGCTGCAAGTGCGTTGCCAGCCTGTGTTTGTGCGAGGGGCAGAGGGGAGTAGGAAGTGGGAGGGGAGGTTGGCTTCCGGCGCTCGCACTAACCGAACGAAACGCAACAATGCAAGCACTGTTACCTCACGTCGGTGTTTCTGTAGGTCGGGTGGTACAACCCCGGGCGAGTGGACCCATTCATACAGAAACCAGTAATACCTTCATGTGTAATAAATACCTACTACTAAAATACAAGTAGTAATGACTTAGTATATATAGATTGACAGTCATTTTTAATAATTAGGTTTTATCTCTTCTTTTCTGTTTATATACTTCTTTTTTTAATATACATAATTATATTATGGAATAATAACTACTGGTTAATTCTAAAACAATGAGATGTACAAATGAAGAATATGAAGTAATTAAAAATATAGTTGACTCGTTTACATACTTACTGCTGAAACTGAAAAATTTGAAGATACTGCTTTGTCTAATTTTAAGCAAATATACATTTTGTTTTTTTTTTTTTTTTCAGAATATACGTCGTATTTCAATGCTGTAGTTCAAGGAAATATTATAACTGTTACAATGATACCACTAAGCGAGAACATCATATTAGAAAATAATTTTATCCATTTGCAAGTGCTCGCGTCTACTGACCGTAGTTCTGCTACAACTATAGTTACGTTAGAAATTATAAAGGATGATAACGATACCCCGGTCTTCAACAGGGGTATATACACAGGCAATTATGATTCAGTCGTCGGTTTGACGGTTGAGCCAATATATTTTGTACAAGGGTTTGATGAATATGTATCAGTCTCCGTGTCTGGTGGTGAGTTGTATTTAAAATTATTATTATTATAGCCTTAATTGCTGAAACTATATTCAATATATACATATTTTTTTTACTTTAGCCTAACACATCAGGTTATCTATTGTAATAAGCAGCGTGTCACTTGACACGTAGGCTTCTTCCAGCTGTTTCCAACTTTTTCTATCATTCGCTTCTCTTTG
>MU161833.1:0-11681 GCA_015888305.1 Antheraea pernyi
CCTCTTGTTCAGCGGCCATACCGGGGCCTCCGCGTTAGGGGCCTCTGTAGCCCGGGGCCCCGTATCATTGATACGGCGGTAGCTACGTCCCTGGTTCCAGTGTACAAATTGTCACGGAAATCGATTGAAATGAATATACGAGTATATGTTTTTTAATTATTAATTTGGGATTTCTAAAAGTTTTATTGATTTTTGTGTAGTTTAGTAATTTAAAAATACTAAATTTCGTGTACTACTTGTGTCAAGCGATTATTGAGTTATATCCGTGCATAAAAACAGACAGTTTATTTTTTTAATCGTTATTTTCGTCTTTATAACAATCATCTCTCACAAAATATCGAAAGAAAAATAATTAAGAGAGAGAACTACAGACCTATTCATAATTAAATTACTTAATAAATTTATAGGTTAACTATTTGTGCCCGCGATTACGTCCGCGTGAAATTTCAATTATAATCACAGTGATTAATCAAACCATAGGATTGTATAGTGTATTAAAACTCGACATCGACGATTTAATTGTCCTCACTCTTTGTGAACGATTTTGTTCTCCGAGTAGCAAAATGGCACTTCAGCATCTAGTTGTACATTTTACATATTTCAAAAACATTATAGCTGCGTTCAGTTTTGAAGGATGCCCAGTGAGAAGTGTTAGTTGCAGACATCAAAATTGATCACATATTGAACCACCCTATAATAAGCCTTCTCTTTTGTGTTTTCTTATAAGTAAGATGTGTATATGAATGTGTTATCTATTCTATACATATAATAAAAAAATGAAGTGTCTGTATGTAATATAAAAATAATTTTTTTTCATTGATTGGGTATGAAAGTATACACGCTTCTAATAACAAAAATGCAATTTTTAAAAATTTTGTTGGTGTGTCTGTCTGTCTGTTTGATCCGGGTAATCTTCGATACGGCTGAACCGATTTTGACGGGAATTCCACTGGCAGATATAAAAAATTACAGCGCGTTACTGAGGCTACTTTAAATTAGACTATCTGTTAACCGCGGCTTCGTCTGCCATGCTATCTTCAAAACGGTTGGACCGATTTCCACGGCACTTTCACTGACAGATAGCTGATCTTATAAAAAGTAATTTAAGTATTTTTTTTTTTATAATAGACTGTGTGACGCTTGCCCTCTGTCACACCTGATGGAAAGTGAGGACGAGGCCTAGGGTGTAACGCGTTCGCCCAGTAAATGCACATTCACTCTTCTTTTGAAGATCACTTGATCATACACTTCAGGAAAAACAGACGCAGGCAGCGTATTCTACTCCTTCGCGGTTCTCATAATAAATGACGATGCAAAGCAATTCGTCCGGATGAATGGTATGTCAACCGTGAATGAATGGAGCCCCGTACGGCATCTGGTAGTCCTAAGATGAAACGGAGACGGTGGAATTAGTTGGTGCAGATCTTGTGCACATTCTCCAAAGTGTAGCCGATAGAATACTACAAGGAGAATATTACTCTATAGCCCGATTTATGATCACTAATAAATATATATGTGTCGCAGTTAACAATTAAAAATCATGTGGACTATTTTTGTTTTTAATTCTCTTTTATAAAGGACAATTATACAATAGATTTTTGTAATTTGTCAGCACTGACCGTATAATTCAGACTTTAGAATTTAGACTAGATAAAATTCAATATAAATAAAGCAGCGACAACTCGTAATATATTAAGGACAGAAAAAGGAATTAGATAAGTGAGAGCTGTTGATCCCAATGTTATTATCTTTTCTTTCAAGATGACACGCACACGTGATAAAGGAATCGTACGTCGAAACTTGATTACGGACTGAAACATTTTTCGGATATCACTCGTCTTAACATCTGTGTATTTATTTATTAATTCAACACTACTGCATTGATGATAATTCTCCATTAATAATACATCTGTCCAAACTATTGTATATATACTTAAAGGTTGCCTCAAATTCAGATAGATTAGAGGATTTCATATTTTATAGAATCCTTACATATATATTTTTAATAATGTCCGTTGTAGAAGTTTCGACTTATCGTGCGCACCTAATTCTTACATTATTTTTTTGGCAACCAATAATCTAGTAGATCATTACTGCCATTATTATATAGATGATATTACAAGTTTCTTAGTTTAAACAAACAAAATGGTTAGAAGGGGTCTTTCTAAAAAGATAAGATAAAAAGACCATAAACGTATTACTTATTGACAATATAGGCATATCATATCATCATAATAACATCTTTAAGTTATTGTTTCATTAGTTCCTTATACAGTGTAAGTGAGCACTGAGGTAATTACATGGTGGGTTAAGGTTCCAAATATGTTGCTGATTAGAAACCTCATTTGACACGCTGTTATATATCTAATGTATATGTTACTTGTCACTGTCGGTGGCGTGCGTGTCGTACTTACAATTGTTTTTAAAGAGCATTGAGAGCACAAATTGAGATAAACAAAATTTAAATTTTTTCGATTTTTTCTATATCGTTTCAATCTAATTGTTTGAACGAATTATCTGATCTAGTGTTACATTTAGGTCGCAAGAGCTGGGACCTAGCCTGTGGTTGCCGCAAGCCAGACCCGTTGGGGTTCCGCGCAGGCTGGGACCCGGCTGGCAAATGCCACCTCGACTATATGGCCTGTCCGACGCTGGCCTCACATATCACAGCCTCGCAGCGGCAAATTGAGTAATCAATAAGTCGACGATATAAAATATGGATACTTTGCTTAGCAATACGATAAAATAAAATAAATAATTATGTATATTTTATTAATTCCATATAAAATGAATAAAAGTAAATAATATACTCATAAATTATTTAAAGCGCCTGTAATTTTCATCGTAGCAACAAACATATTTATTGTATAAGATTTTTGTTGCTATTTTATGGCCGGTGCCAATTCTATTTACTGGAGTACTGTACTTCTTGTTGATTTCGCAAGGCGTAGGTTATAAATTTTACTGAAGCTTCGACCTTTGAGTATCACGTTTGAGCACAAAAGGACGTAAGGGTTTTACTAATTAAGCAAACTTTATTTCATTGTATCGATTGGACTGTCGTCGATGAAAAATGGTGATGATTATATGACGTTCCTATTTTTTAAAATAGAGTGTAACGTGGAGCCCCGGGAAGTTGGCTCTCCACTTATCGCATATCAATTTGAAAATTCGTAAAGTGTATGCCCATCGCTTGCCCATCTCTATAAAAAAAAGAAGATTTAGTGTCCGCTCTTGGTCGACAAGGTTTACTACTTACTTTTAAAACTATTAACGCGCCCTAGCTTCGCAAACGTAACGAATAATAATTACTGAGTGTTGATATCAAGTTGTTTGTTTAATGATGCATTTTAATCTACTTCCTTTGCCAACGTCTGCCCATCTTTTACTCTTTCGAAGAGTCAACTTCTAAGGAATGAAAATAAGGGACGGGGAGGGTTGTGAATATAAACTGGGATATCGAGTTTTTTAAATGATGCACTTGAATCTACAGCCTTTGCCTACGTTTACCCATCTTTTACTTTTTCGAAAAGTCAACTTCTAAGAATAAAAATGGAGGGAAAAGAGAAATTGGGAGGTTGACTTTTTTAAAATTATGCATTTAAGTCTACTTCCTTTGCTCAGATCTGCTTAATTACTTTTTTGAAAAATCAACTTCTAAGGGGTAAGTGCCTGTAAAACGAGTTAGTAAGTTTATACTGATATGAGCTTGTCGGTAAAATCGGACGCTCGCGCGCCACTCAGGACACTCACGTATTAATGCATACGTTTGAAACGAACACCGGACGCGACGCTACGCTCGGCCCTCGATTATAGCGTCCACTCTAAGAATAAGTAATAGAATATATTTCAATCACTTTGAGAAATGTCTCTCTGTCTATCTATCTGCCTGTCTGTCTGTTTGTATGAACACGCATCGCTGCTAATGTACTGAGTTGACAATAAAACTTAAAATCAGAAAGCATGTCCTCAGGAGTAACTTAGTTTCATTAAAATCGGTCCACTCTATCAAAAGTTATTATAATTTGAATGACGGCTCGAGGTAAGAACGAGTAGATAAGTAAATGGGTTTCATATATTCAGATGATTTTTTTAATCATTGTTTTTACATAAGGTTCCACGCGGACCCGTAGTCCGGTGAAGCTGTTAAGACCTTGCTAGGTCGATAGCGTAATCAGACCGAAAAAAAGAAAAAAATCCACGCGGACGAAGTCGCGGGCACAGCTTCTTGTATATACTAATGTTATAAAGACAGGTAATGTTTTGTGTTCGGAGAATCCCTGGTACTATTTACCCGATTTTGAAAATTCTTTCACTGTTGGAAGGGTATTTTATCGCTCAGTGCTATAGATATTTTTTTACGCGAATGGTGAGTGGACGTGAAGGTGAGTGACGCAGGAGCTGCTCAAGGGGTACTGGGAAGACATTTATCGTCTTCATGTGTATGTTAGTTTTTATTTTAATTGGACCCTGTAGGTGATATTACGAACGGGTTTTAAGCGTATTAAAAGACTTCTCACATACCACCGGGGTACATATTGGAGCCAGTCCCTGGACAGTTTGGATTCACAATTGGAAACGATAGGTATCGCTGAAGTAGGGTTTTAGACTTTTAAGATTTTTCGTGTTTACAAAATACAATTGAAACCGTTAGTAAGCGATTTGGTGCAGACGAAGTTGCACGGGTCAGCTAGTATAAAACACAAAATCAAAAATATGACTTTGAGTGACGTGTAACAGTCAGCGTTGTTTTCTTTATGGTGACAATATGCCTAAGTAATAAAATATTTTTTACAAGCAGGTAAACGTGAAAATGCATCCATTCAGTTAAAAGATGTTTACTGCTCGTGACACCCTTATAAGGCCTTATACGCGTACCCTCTAATAGTGACTGAGTAACCCTTCACAGTATTTGTATGTTATAGCGTTGTATATTTCACTAGCAAAGTGTTTAATCTATGTTTAAGGTTGAGTACCTTTATTACGACTATGTATTTTTTAAATAGATTTACTATCATCTAATTAATTATGTTATGATTATGTCTTACCCGAAAGTCGTGGATAGTATACGACTCGTCATAAATCACTCATTAAACTATTGTATTTAAAAACCCGTGGTTTTTTTTTTCTCGAACTGACTACTCTATTGACCTAGCAAGGTCTTAACAGCTTCACCGGACTACTAAGGCGAGCGCTTAAGGCACTCAGCCGATTTTATTTGGGCAACCAGCTCAAGGGTGCACGGCACACCTCGGCTTGGCTGTTGCCTGTTCATGCAATTCGCGACCTATCAAAGCTAACCTAAGTTAAAGCTAAACTATTCATACATACATGAGTTGTTGAAACATGTATGTGTACCAAGCATACATATCTCAACAACTCTTATGTGTATTTTGTGTAGGAAATGATTCTAAACTATTACAGTTCGATACGGGAAAAAAAAGAAAAACCCATCCACTTTATGTGTAAGCGTGTGAGCGTGCACGTGTGTGGAGGTGATGTGTGTAGTGTTGTTGCAGTGATGTATTGGTGTGTCACTGTATCGCGCGAGCAGCGCACTCAAGGGCTCCACGCCGGGGGATCGGACCTAGGCTTGAGAGGCTGCCGAAGGGGGCCTAGTCTGGTGTGCGGGAGCGAAATTTACACCCAGACCACGGCGGCGTGATCTGAGGTTACGAGGGCTGGTACTGATCGTTCGCTGTCGTTATTTCATCGGGATAAAACCCCGTGGTGTTGTTTGCAAATATGACCAGCAAATAACTCTGCTACATCTATATATAATATGAGTGTTAATCGAATGTGTCTGTATTTTTTAGATTTCGTGAAAAAAAGTCGTTGCAGTTATCTTGAAATAAGCAATAAATACATTTCAATCATTTTTAGAAATGTCCGTATGTTAGTGTGACTGTTTGTTTGAACACGCATCACTGCTAAAATACTATGTTCACGATAATTAGAAATAAAAAATCATAAATCATATCCTAAATATCCTTGAGTAATAGTCTTAGTTTAATTAAAATGGGTTCACTCTATCAAAAGTTATTGTAATTTTAATGACGACGCAACTTAAGTACGAGAGAAACGTAGATAAGTAAATGGACTTAATAAATTCAGATGATTTTATTAGTCACTGCTTTTTTATATTAAGTTCAACGCGGACGGAATCGCGGGCACATCTATGGAGAAGATATATCCAGTATGATATTATCACTCTATCGTAATACTGGCTATCTAAAGTGACTAATATGCTTAAATTAGACGGTTACACCATTAATAATTCCGGATTTATAAATCAAGATGATGATTTTGTTATCTATAGCAGATTAGATACTGTGTATTAAACTTTGGAAGCGAACGTTGCAGAAATATATTTTTTTACGTACATAGAAGCAATCTTTTGCATTAGTCGCAGCTTACCAAACACACTCAATCTCTAATCATACTGATTTCATATCTTTAAAGGTTAGTTGTGTACATTTTCGAAATACCCAACTACTAGAAGTACTACGTTGGCTGTCCTAATTGCTATAAATGGATATTGGATGGATAAATGTAATCCTATAAATGGATCATAAAATGCATACAAAACCGCGATAGATTACATATTAAAGTTAGGTATTCCACGAATAACTAAATTCTGAAATTTACATATATCGATATCATTCTTCTTCTTCATCTTCCTTATCCCACCAGAGTAGGGTCGGTACAACATGTTTGTCATATTGTGGTATATGATTTGGCTTAATTTTTACGATCGGCTGCCTGCCTGACATCAACCCTCTTTGGTATCTAATGTACACGTTACATGTTATAGTAGATGGCGTGCGTGTCGTAGTTACAAATGTTTTTGAAAAAGCATTTCTGTAATGTACACACCCACTCACAATTTTACATTTCCTTAATACATTTTTAAAAAGCGCGTGCGGAGCAGCGGGTAACAGCTAGTTATATATAAAATAATCCCAAAGAGGGTTGATGTCAGGCAGGCAGCCGATCGTAAAAATTAAGCCAAATCATATACCACAATATGACAAACATGTTGTACCGACCCTACTCTGGTGGGATAAGGAAGATGAAGAAGAAGAATGATATCGATATATGTAAATTTCAGAATTTAGTTATTCGTGGAATACCTAACTTTAATATGTAATCTATCGCGGTTTTGTATGCATTTTATGATCCATTTATAGGATTACATTTATCCATCCAATATCCATTTATAGCAATTAGGACAGCCAACGTAGTACTTCTAGTAGTTGGGTATTTCGAAAATGTACACAACTAACCTTTAAAGATATGAAATCAGTATGATTAGAGATTGAGTGTGTTTGGTTTTGACAGGTGTGCAAAGTTTGAATTAAATCCGATCGTTCAAAGTAGGACAAAATCGAACTCAAAGGGGTCGGTTACAAACAAACATACATACAGGTGAAGCTAATAAAAGCGTGATAATAAAAAACCATTAAAACCGGTTCACCATTGACAAAGTTTTTTTTAAACTTTATTATTGGCAACCAATCTTATTACTGCCTTTGTCGAGTAGTTAATAGTATTACAAGTTATTCTTCCATTCCATTATTGGCAACCAGTCTTCTAGTAGACTTTTACTGCCATTGTCGAGTGAGTATCGATATTACAAGTTTTTTGATATAATTTCAATTAACTAACAAGATGGTGGCCAACTTGTTAGAACTGTCCTGGGAAGTTTTGTGTCAAGTCAGAATCCATGCTCTGTGGTATTCTTTCCGATCCACTTCACTTCTGCATAATAAACAAACTATATTACGTAAAGCACTACAGCTCAGCAGCTTAGTTGGTAGCAACATTACACATTATAGAATCCTGTGAAAATCGGTCCGACCATTTTGGAAATAGCAATGCGGACGAAGCCGAGCACAAATAAAATAGAATATGTCAACCGCTATAATTTCGGCTATCTGCCAGTAAAATTGCCGTTAAAATAGGTCCTGCCGTTTTGGACATTACCCGGAACAAACAAATAAACAGACAGAATATAAAAATATTGTCAAAACATTAAAAAAAATTTTTTTGCTCCTTTGAAGCCATATCCATTCATCAAAAAGTTGTTCTTTTAATTGTACATACACAAACTTTATATTTATAATACGTAATAGATGACAAATAAAAAATTGGAATTAAAACTAAAGTAGAATAAAAATTTTGAATAGGAAAACAAAATAATCTTTGAAAATTTTTGCGATAGAAACTTACCACGTTACCATGGCAAATAACGCTAACGAAATCTTTCAAAAGGAAAAAAGTGGCCGATTTTGATACATTCTTCATTGGTACTCAGCTCCTATTTGTCTTAGCGTGATGATATATAACCTAATGCCTTCCTCGATAAATTAGCTATTAACCGAAAGATTTTTTCAAATGTGACTGGTAGTTCCTGAGATTAGCGCGTTCAACCAAATAAACAAACAAACTCTTCAGCTATATATATTAGTATAGATTACAAAGTATGATAGGATCTCTTACCTTCACAATTATTCTGAAGGCTTTAGCTTTGGTAGGATATTTATAGTTTCAGTGTAAGCGGCACTACACACGAAGTTCTTCAAGATATTTATGTTGCTTGCTATATTGTCATTTTTAGGTTAAAAAAAACTAGCCAACTTTAGACTGTTTTCGATGACTGCATTTTCGGTTTTTTTTTTAGTAATCACGGTTTCAGAGTTTTCTCAGTACTTCCAAGTACACATTCTATTGAGCCACTGTTTTCGTACAAACTTTTCGGGTTAATTACTCACTTTTTGTTGGTGACTGTCATAACAGAATTCGCCTGCGTGGCTTGAGGATTTGTATCATGTAAATCGGTGTATATTGACTAAAATTAATAAAGTTGATATCTTTCGGGGTATTCATATAAAATTAGATACAATAAACCATTATAATAACATAAAATATGAAAACTATAATAGAAAATAAATGCATAATTAATTATACATCGATATCATCGGTATCGATATCATACATTAAAAAAAAACATATTTCACAACCATTACATGTACTTACGAAAACTACATACTTTTGAATGCAAAGGGTAATGCCGCTATTAAAAGGATTGTTAATTTATACAATAGTTCATCTTTTGCTAAAGAGTTATTAACTATTTCTTCAAATCCTGAATCTTCAGGCAGTGTATTTAATAATTATTTTAAAAATATTAGTAAAAAAAATACTTCTAAGCCTTTGATGAACTGTAAATATTAAAGCGCCAAAAAGGTTCTAAATCGTTCAGACACTTAGACGCTCCACGTCAATACAGTGCACCCCTGTGAAGCCAGGTTGAGTCGTTAGGTATTACCTATAAATAAATCATATTTAACTATAAATATAATACTGGGTAGCATTACTGATTTTTATAAATACATTTATCTTATCTTACTTATACCTACAGATAGAACGCCACTCGATGCTGATAGTTACTCAATTACAGTTAGTGATGATTTTAACAAATAATAGTATTATTTTGCTTCATTTTTATCAAGAACAAGCTGTAAGTCACATTATGTTATTTCTTACAGATTTAAAGAAGAAAACATTTCAATTACACACTGAAAAAGGGAAAAATAAGTGCCATTAAAAATATTTACTACCACGTTACTCCGTCACGCTAGACGGAAATAGCCAAGTTACAATATAAGGAACATTTACGTATAACCATTGTGACAAATCGGCCACCTGCAGCCCAATGCGATAATAAAGTACTCTTTATTCGCGGGGTATATGTTCCGTAAATATGCCGCGAATACAGAAACCGTGAATATGGAATGGTAATTTATATGGGATTATACTGGATACGTTCCTAGGTGACAAAATAAAAGAAAACAAATACATAAAACAACCAACTCAATCGAAGTTTTTGACCACTGATTCATAATGACAACGCTACTTCCATTTTTTCCATTGCTGGATCAGGAACAATTTTCGCTGTCAGTCAAGTTGAAGCTACATACGATTTTATTTTGTCTTGGATTTTTTTTTATCGATCATACAGTTGATTCGTTGACATTGAATGAACGTGATACAAATGCAAACGAATCTCCTAGGCGTAAATGATCAAATATTGCTATTTTCACTTTAAACGGTAACACTGATTTTTCCGCATCGAAACATGCTTTTAAATTTTTTTTTATCTACATTATAAATTAGGAAGACAGCTGTAGAAACGTGTTACTCTATCAAAGTTTTTGTATCGAATCGAATGATGGAACAATAAAACAAACAAAGCGGTTCTTACCAAAAGACGGAACCTCAGCGTGGCAGCAATTAACAATATAATTTATGCTTTGAGTAATAAGGTTGCTTTACTTAAACATTCTGTATGTTTACATTCTCAAAAATACCGACCGCGGCGAAGGCGGCTTATGTCAAAGGAAAAGCCAAACGAATACAGCGGCCATATCGTTTTACAACATACTTTAGGCATAGTCGTAATAAGGTCTATTTTACTTTTTTAGTAGTTCATTTGAAGATGCGTTTACAAAGGATACTGAATACTTTTTAAATATATATATGTATGTACCGATTAGATCCGCAAATAAAAAAATCTTTAGCCGCGAATATAGGGATTGGGTCACATTTTGTTAATCCACGAATAGTGAAAACGCGAATGAACGAAGCGCGAATAAGGAGCTTTACTGTATAAGAAATTGGGCACTCGTTACCAACGTAGGATGCGAGAACCACCTTATATTTTGAATACCGATTCGATAACACTATTATTCATCCAGGCTTCGAGCAGTAGTCACATCTTTTAGGATAGGTCGTATATTAGTTTTGTTTTTATGGTACTATTGTCTCACACCTCAAACGGGAGACACCTTTTAGGTATAGTATATGTTACATTCTAATATTTTATTATAAAAACTTTCCATATTAAAATGCATTTTTTACATCTCGCGTACGTGCGTCACATAACTATCATGTTCCTGCATCTTAATTAATTAGATATTTCAATACTTCCACGTTGATGTGTCCAAGTTGATTTTGGAATGGGTATTCATTTGATTGCATTCGCTACTACTATTCTAGAATTTAATACGATGTAGTCACCATCAGGGACATTGAGATTAATGTGTCAAGTACTTAACTTAAATGACACTTTAATCACATTGATAGTGTTGGTGATCTGATTATATTTATCATTAAAAATAATAGAACTTATCTTGTACTCGTAACAGGACTTGTCACTCTTTAACATTACACTGGACTATACGTGGAATTTTTTTCACTATTATTAAAAAGTGGTTATGTTTGCGTCTTCGAATACATGTATTACCTGACTATAATTGGTTACTTTCAGCCTAATGATTGATTTTCAGTGAATACTAAGCTTCCTATTAACCTTCTGTTCGAGTCAACATCGATCTGAAGATGCTCCGTGGACGAGCGAAACACGTGTAATCGATTGTCGTGATTACACATCAATCTGCAACATATTTTAATTAATTAATTGATAATTATTATATTTATATTAATTATTAGCCGCTGCCCGCGACTTCGTTCGCATGGAATAATTACTTTGGGCTAACGCTAACACACAGCGGAAGCTTTTTTTTTTTTTCTCGAACTGACTACGCTATTGACCCAGCAAGGTCTTAACAGCTTCACCGGGCTACTAAGGCGAGCGCTTAAGCCACTCAGCCGATTTT
>MU161834.1:0-18244 GCA_015888305.1 Antheraea pernyi
TCCTTCGGGAAAAGGCCTATGACCCTGCAATGATTCTCTTACAGGCTGATGATTAATTTCTTCTTATATCTTATTTAAAATAAGACACAAATAAAGCTATTCAACTGAAAATTCCAATGCCGCTTTGCATACGCAGTACTTTGATGTACAATAAATATCGAAACGACAAAAATTTATCTAAATCCTTCGTTGGTATTACATATATCCGCTTAGTGAAGAATTAAGAACATACCGTTTGATTTTTGAAAAGAGACATAAATAATAACCGAGAAAGTAAAGCATCTAAAGGCGATCTCGTCAAAATTCCGAGTAATCCGTTACACCGACTTAGATTCTATTTTTTTGTCCTCATAGACGTAGAGCTGGTAATGTTTATGATTACAAGATATTTCATGTATACTAATATTATAAAGCTGGGACGCGCTAATCTCAGGAACTATACTAGTCCGATTTGAAAAATTCTTTCAGTATTAGATAGCTCATTTATCGAGGAAGGCTATATGATATATATCATCACGCTAAGACCAATAGGAGCGGAATCACTAATGAAAAATGTTTTAAAATTATTTTTTATTCCATTTGAGAACTTCTGCTGCGTGTTAGCGTTAGCCTGATGTAACTATTCCACGCGGACGAAGTAGAAGATATATTGAGGACTCTCCGGGATAGACCAAACGTTACTGAGGACGAATGATGACGTCAAGTCTGTGTATTAAGCCAAAACTTAATTCGTTTACAAATATTCTTCACGTAGTATTAAAACCTTTTTTTATTCTTTATAGCTTTTAGGGTTTGACCACAACCTCATCTGATATTAAATGACGATGTGGTCTAAAATAGTAAACACGCTAAATATAAAGAGGGCTGGCTCTGAAGTACAAAAGCCGACAGCTGCTTGGCGTCAGATTTTTAATTTATGGGTGGTAACTAGCTAGGCATACTTAATTAACAATTAACAATTAACCATCAACAAATAACGAATTCCGAACACATATGATATAACTTTGAAACCAAACACGAACCCTTCCACAATCTTTATAATAATTTTGATAATGACAACGGCCTCAATCAAAAATGTTCACAGAAATAAACAAATACTTTATCCTATATATTTAACTAGCTATCTGTTTCCGTGTATTTTATTTTTTATTCCTTATAATGCCATGCCATGCCATAATGACATAGTGATGGTACTGTGCCGGTTTATAACTACAGCTCAAAGCTGATCTTGAAAAGCTTACAAATTTCTCGCCAATATATTAATATATATTACACCGATACCGATTATTTGTGACTAGTTTATTACAGTCGCGATCTAGTTAGACATATTAAAAATATATTTACAAGTTACATATTACAGTTGAAAAGTTCAAATGTTTACATTCACTATTAATGGTTTTTATTGTCTGCTATATTATTCAAATGTATTTGCATGCATATATATGCTTAACAAAATACAATCTTACAAATATATACGAATATACTCATTTAAACTATACAGTACGGAGGCACTTAACGCACGATTGTATATTTGGAATGGTGTATGTTAAATGATGATATGATATGATATTCTACAACACAACATAAGACTTACATTTCTGTCAATGCATTATTATTCATAATTAAAATTGTACACATAAAGACAGTTACGAGTTGCGTAGCTCTTAGTCAATTATCCTTCGTGAACGACGCATCTGGTCCAAATCGCAGCGCAAATACTTATTACGTTTTCGTTTTGTCTCCACATAAAGCTTTGACTACATTGCACATGTTTTATTAGACATATTAAAGACCAGAAGCGTACATATGCCTACCACTTTACACGGTATTTTCCATCATGCCGACATGGTGTAACATACCCTACCACTGTACCGTGTAGTAGCTACAAAAAATACTTATGAGCAGCTAAATATTTTTAAGGCGAATAAAATTTAAAAATTGTAACGGTTAAATTAATATTTGCTTATTTATCAAGAAATTGGGATCAAAAACGAATTAAGAAAATAAGTATTTTAAAGGTATAAGAGGGCATTTTACCATATTACAATTTGTAATATATTCGAGTATAAAATATGACCTAATTGATCGCTCATAAAAATAATAATATACATGAAAGGAAATAAAAAAGACAATTCATAATACTCACGTGATAGTATCAAAGAAACTGGAATTGTTATAAGCCAACAATTTTATAAGTCAAAAGACACGTCACCGTGTGTTGGGGCTTCACGCAGGGTACAAATTTGTTTGGAAAAGTGAACGTGTTATATTTTTATTCATTCAAGCCGCTAGATGGCAGTATATATAAGTATATTAGAGAAATACTCAGCACGGATGCTTTCGAATATCTTTGCTCCCAGGGGCTCAAACGCTTCTGAATTGATAAAAAAAAACATACCCTGAAATTTTGAGTTATTAATATTAACTGTAAGATAGCCCACATTCCAACCTATATACACATATACTTAATGTATGCGTGTATGTATAAGTATGTACACGTGTCTGAATGGGTCTAGTAGTATATAAAAATGAGTAAATGTATAGTTAAGTATTTATATTGCATTATTTATTATTTATATGTCTATATATATGAACGCTACGCTGTATGCTAAAATTTGGGAGTTTCTTGAAAGTCCTTTTTCGAGAAGTAACTTAAAACAGGTGTATTATGGGCTTTCCAAAAACATAATTAACCGAGTTTCCGTTGTGCTCGAGCCGTTAGCGTTCAAGTTTGTTTTGGCTTTTTGCAGTCAATGTCTCTGGAACACCGCAGCTGTGTCGTCCGATTGCGTACTGCGACACGGATTTACGCTTTTTTACCCTTTTCATCATCGGATCGTCGTATTTATTTGTCGTCAATGTTGGCATTTAAGGAATTCATTTTTTTTCATTTTTAATCTATTCATATAATAAAAATGTAAATCTAAAGTGACTGTACTTTTTAGATGTTTATAAAAAAAATTGCAGTCGTCTAGAAATAAGTAATAAAATACGTTACAATCATTTTTAGCTATGTCTGTCTGTTTGTGTGGATACGTATCACTGCTAAAGTTCTGCGTTCATAATAAAACCTTTACGAAAAAATCATAAAGCATATCTTCTAGTAACATTTAGTCTTTGTTTAAGTTAAAGTTATTAATGACGACACAACTTAAGTACGAAACATAATGTAGATAAGTGAATGGACGTAATATATTAAGATGACTTAATTAATCACTGTTTTTATCAAAGGTTCTACGCGGATGATGTCGCGGGCACAGCTAGTTATGTATAAAAAAATTGATTTTCATGTACTCAAGATCCATAAACTTAAACACTATTTCATCGATTAGCATAAAAGTAAACACAAGTAAGCGTTTTTCTGTTCACGGCGAATGTTTCCATGCTATTATTCCACAGATCGTCACTAGATGGCGCCATGCTATATTTTCTAATTATTCCGTTTTATATTGTAGCTAGCGGATGTCCGCGACTTTATCTGCATTTTATAGAATAATAACATGAGAAGACCATATATTATCTACGTGCATTTCAAACTCTTTATGCAATGCATGTCGCGCTCTCGGCAGGCATTTGTTTTCAATTTACTTATCACTTATAATTTTTAACATTATCTTAGTAAAATGTAAACTATGTATTATTTTGATGTATACGCTATATTACAGTAAAGTTTTATTAAAATCTGTACTGTAGTTTCTGCGTAAAAGAGTAACAATTGTTAAATGTTAAATTTAATTTACAATTAAGAGCTATCGACAGTTGTTTTTTGACACTGATGACTTTCCCTTCGATTATTAAGAGAGATGTCATCATTTTTTCGGTATATGATAAAGTTTATTATGATAATGTCCAAACACGCACTATCTGACAAATGCAAATTTCTAAAGAATCCAATAAAGCGATATTAATTATGCACTTTTTTGCTCTGGAAACAAAGAATTTAATATCTTAAGAATCCGTCGGTGTACTACTGGTCTTGTTCTAGATAAAAGCACTCATTCGTTAAGATTGAATATGATTGAACTATGCAAGTGAAGCTCTCTTTTCACAATCGTTTCGTTTGATTGACAAATAAAACTGCTATTATATTGTGGTAAATTATTTTTCGTGTTAAAGTATCTCCGATTGATCTTAGTACAATGACGTCAATTTCAGTAATAAAAGTGTCAATAAACCATTTGACGTCATCCAGAAAAAGTAGCACTCCGGTACCCTATAATAAAGTCATAAATAAATCGTATAAGATAATTTCGATATATCTGTCAGTATGTGTGCGTAGAGTTCTTGTAAACTAGGTAAGAGATTTTGAAACGGCTCTGACTATCGTTTAGATAATTTATTCTGAAAGGTTTCTATATACTATAACTAGCGGGCCCGGCGGACGTTGTTCTACTGTGGTAATAAATATAATAATTCTAGAATCAGATCGCGCGCCACCTACCGTATTCAATCGTGAATCTAATCCATTCTCGAATCTACTGGAACACACACAAAAGATTTCATCAAAATCTGTCCAACCGTTTATAAGGACCCCAGTACATACACGGGAACATAATAATGATATATACGAGTATAAAGAATATATCTATCTAGATCAAATCAATTACCGTGTAACCTTTAAAAGGGCTGCATTTATTTGACTAATTATCTTTCTGATGCGTGTTTAAATGTCAGGACAAGGCTTATATGAAAGATTTTTTGACATTCGTACGGTATAGTGAAAAATTTGGTTTGAAAAACCCCATATAACGAAGTGAGTGAATTAAGCAAAAGAAAGGTATTTAAAAATAATGGCTCTGCTGTTCTGTTAGTTGCCACTTCATTTCATTGCGTAGACGTATTGTAAAGTGCAGATTATGGCATATCTTATTTGTTAGTACACCCGAAGCCTGGGGGAGGCAGCTGGTACGTATATTAATAAAAAGTAAATTTAAGTCGGTGTATTTTTATCTAGTTTGAAAAAATATTTTTCAGGTGTCAACATTGCTAACGTTGACTAAAACTTACGAGATACTATATCTAAATAATGTTCTACAGAGTTATAGATCTTAAAATAGATAAGAAAAATTCCACAGTTGTAGATATTTTATTTTCTAAAAATAACTTTCATTAATCATTTTTAACTTGTACATATTTAAAAAAAATATTAATTGCTTGTTATGCTTTAATAATTTTGTTAAAAACTTAACCGAACATCATGAAATTTTGCAGACTTATTCTTAGTGATCCAGAAAAATATTACATAGGATACCTTTCATCCGAAAAAAATAATGTTCCCGAGAGATTGATTAAATATAAGTTGCATTCGAGAGCTAGTTAATTATAAAATAATTAGATATTTTAGATAGTGCGTTTAATTTAGATTACTTTTGTCCTAATTACATACTATTAGTACGTAATTTCAACGAATATCTTACAAGATATAACACTAAAAATTAAGCGCAAGACACTTATTTTTGTATGGAAAGACTTAGGAAGTAACTCTGAATGTAATAATCAGGAAATTTACCAAAAAATAGATCCGACAGTACAAGAACCTCAAGCGTTGTGTTTATTAGTACATTGCACTTGTGTGAACGCCGTGAAAAGAAAACACAGAGAGAACTATATTTGTAAATCGCTAAAAAGTATCAAAATTTCATTTAAATTAAATGAAACTCTTCACGTTTCATTACATTCAAAACTTTGAGATTTGTATTCATCAATATAGTAGACGCATACATAAATTATATGTGGCAGTACATGATGCGTTTAATAGAAAATAACAAAACGTAACCGTGACTACAGAAGCGTAACAAATTTAGAGTCTATCCATCTTTAGTTTTCCTAGAAACGTCCGCTGTGCGACCGAAAATGGCATCATACTGTCATAGATTAAAAACAATTAATAAAGATATTTGTTTATTTCGCTATAGGTTTTTTTAGATTCATTTATTTTACTAATCATGTTAAAAATCGTTTTAAATTTTAGCAACTAGTATTTTCTAGTATTTTCCTTATCTATTAATACTTCAGATTTTTAATTGAGATTATTATATATCTTTTATAAAAGATATGAATAAAGGTTGATGAAATATATATATTTAAAACTAGCTGATACCCACGACTTCATCTGCGTTGTAGATTATCTTAACAATATACCAGGTGAAGATAAGACGCTTATAGTATTCTAGGATATGACACTTCGTGCTCACCTTTAACACATAAAATAATAATATTAAAACAAATACTAATAGACAACAGAGAGAACCTTAGGTAAAGTTTAGTTTAAGAATGTAAAAAGTATGGACAGTAACTTAAATAATCCTAGGTTGAATGAGCGATGATAAAACCTGCGAGCGGCGACCCGGAGTTAATAACTTTCGATAATAAAACGGACAATAAACGTTTTGTTTGTTCAAACTTCGAAAAAATATCCTTTATTAGTTGGTTGGCTTCACTTTCATTTCACGCGACGGTCATTATCACTGTGCTTTACATAGACGCTTAGAGGATTGCGTATAATTATTGTGTTTTTTTTTATTGTAGCACGACAAAATGACTGCACTATGCCTGATGATAAGCATAGTACAATCCAAAAACAATGGTGACCACCGAGTGACACACTATCCATCGCCGGTCGCCACTGTTATGCCGGCCTGCGAAAAGCTGGATATGCACAGGCTGATCCCGAACGCGACCCACAAAAACGAATCACTATGATGGGCTTTTTCGCCATATACATGGTAGTTGCGACCCAGTCAGGCTGTAAAACCCTACCACCCCGCTTTCGCCATTGCCTCGTTCGTTATTCAGCAGGGTGCACCACGTGCAGGTCCCCTTACACCCCCAGATTCTAGATAATTAGATCAAATTTGCGTAGTGCTTATTATTTTATTTTATTATTAAGTTATATATTAAAGATATGAGATATACTATAAAATATCCGGGTTTTTGATGTATAGCATATGCTTAACAAAAATGCAAATGCTTACTCTTTTTTCTGTCCTACTTCACTCGCACCGTCATACAAATTAAAATATCTTTTAATACAGTAAACCGATTTTAATGAAACAAAAACTAAATGTTACTCGAGGCTATGCTTTATTATTTTCTATGATCATAAGTTTACTACTGTAGAAGTGTGATGCGTGCACAAACAAATAGAAATACATTTCTAAAAAATATTGAAATTTTACTTTTACTTACTTCTTCATAAACATCTGCAACATTTTGTTTTTCACAAAAAACTAAATAGTACAAACACCTTAGATTTACATTCTAATATACTGATGTAAATCAACTTTTAAACTTGAAATGTATATCCAGTCTACACGTTTTAATCTATTTAATGTTTATTTATAGAAACACTGAGATCGCGGAGCTCGTGGTAATAATTAACGTGAATTACTTTAAGAGACTGTGATTCTAAAGACTTATTTCGTATAAAGCAGTTCAGTAATGTTAAAGTTAAATACTTAACTAATGTTCAGGCCAGGTAAGGAGTTGATACCATTTTGCTAACAAAACTGAGAAGGGCGACTACTATAAAAAGCTCTTTATGACATCACAAAATACATATACTCCTACACTTCAGGGTGGCCCAAAAAACGTTTTTTTTTCTAATCTCTTACGAAAATATGTTACTTTATCAGGCTTTATAAAAAAATAAGAGGTCTCTCAAAATAAAAAATAAATTCAAAATGTTTCTTTTGTTTATTTTATTCCTCGTTGTTATACTATTTTCTACCATTAAAATGATTAGGATCCTAAAATTTTCAAGTCGATATTTTTATATTTAAAGGTCGCTCAAGATTTTTTTGAGTTTCAAGTAGTCTGGACATGAATATTTATTCCTCGTTGTTATACTATTTTCTACCATTAAAATGATTAGGATCCTAAAATTTTCAAGTCGATATTTTTATATTTAAAGGTCGCTCAAGATTTTTTTGAATTTCAAGTAAAGTACCTTAGACCTTTTCGAAAGACTGCTGGACATGAATATTGACCACCAATTTTTTTTGAAGTTCACATACTAAAGAACAGAAATGACGCCAGAGATTTGCGAAAAAAATTCGAGACGAGTTCTACTATTAAAAAGTACCTAATTGATAAAAATTTATAATTTTTTTAAGTAATACGAATAAATGAGCCAAATATTTACAACTACGCGGCTCGATTACTAGATATGTAGCGGTTGATCTTAGAACGCGACACGCTTAAGTGTGTTACGGTTGGGAGTGTTACATCTGAAATTTGGTAGGCTCCAATGGAGACAATTGTCAACTCCTTACTACTTTGTAAAATCTACGTGGAATGAATTACAAATTTCTTTAGTATATCAATAGCAGAATTAAAAAATATCCTAATATTATAAATATGAATGTAAATTTGTTTATTACGCTTTATCATACATGCTACCAGGGGTACAGAAATGGACAGGGTGCCATTTACCCAGAAATGAAATACTAAATTAAATACACCACACACAATATTTTTATTACAAAAACGGGTACTTCGAGCAATAATACGGGACCTCGCGAATCATTACAGACCAAATTTCTGGAATTCAGTATCTTAACTCTACCCTCCCAATATATTCTTGATAATTAAATGTATGTCCGTAAAAAGTTTGAAAAATTGGATATTTTTGAATTTCACTGGACCGGCATGATCGAAATACTCGTAACACAAAATGGTCGTCCCATGTTTCAGTCTCAGTAAAACACGTAATATATAAGAATATATACTTATATATATGAAATATAATAGTAAATTTTCATAGGTAATAGTGTTAGTTTTTACAAAGAAGTCCCAAAGAATTACCGATTAGCTGGATTGAAAGTTTAAGCACCAGGTCAAGCGGGTTTTGGTGTCAAAAGTCTATTATAGAGTGGATCAATATGTGAACGATGGTATCTCAAGTCTTATGATGTTGTTCGACACCCCTTACACCCCCAGATTCTAGATAATTAGATCAAATTTGCGTAGTGCTTATTATTTTATTTTATTATTAAGTTATATATTAAAGATATGAGATATACTATAAAATATCCGGGTTTTTGATGTATAGCATATGCTTAACAAAAATGCAAATGCTTACTCTTTTTTCTGTCCTACTTCACTCGCACCGTCATACAAATTAAAATATCTTTTAATACAGTAAACCGATTTTAATGAAACAAAAACTAAATGTTACTCGAGGCTATGCTTTATTATTTTCTATGATCATAAGTTTACTACTGTAGAAGTGTGATGCGTGCACAAACAAATAGAAATACATTTCTAAAAAATATTGAAATTTTACTTTTACTTACTTCTTCATAAACATCTGCAACATTTTGTTTTTCACAAAAAACTAAATAGTACAAACACCTTAGATTTACATTCTAATATACTGATGTAAATCAACTTTTAAACTTGAAATGTATATCCAGTCTACACGTTTTAATCTATTTAATGTTTATTTATAGAAACACTGAGATCGCGGAGCTCGTGGTAATAATTAACGTGAATTACTTTAAGAGACTGTGATTCTAAAGACTTATTTCGTATAAAGCAGTTCAGTAATGTTAAAGTTAAATACTTAACTAATGTTCAGGCCAGGTAAGGAGTTGATACCATTTTGCTAACAAAACTGAGAAGGGCGACTACTATAAAAAGCTCTTTATGACATCACAAAATACATATACTCCTACACTTCAGGGTGGCCCAAAAAACGTTTTTTTTTCTAATCTCTTACGAAAATATGTTACTTTATCAGGCTTTATAAAAAAATAAGAGGTCTCTCAAAATAAAAAATAAATTCAAAATGTTTCTTTTGTTTATTTTATTCCTCGTTGTTATACTATTTTCTACCATTAAAATGATTAGGATCCTAAAATTTTCAAGTCGATATTTTTATATTTAAAGGTCGCTCAAGATTTTTTTGAATTTCAAGTAAAGTACCTTAGACCTTTTCGAAAGACTGCTGGACATGAATATTGACCACCAATTTTTTTTGAAGTTCACATACTAAAGAACAGAAATGACGCCAGAGATTTGCGAAAAAAATTCGAGACGAGTTCTACTATTAAAAAGTACCTAATTGATAAAAATTTATAATTTTTTTAAGTAATACGAATAAATGAGCCAAATATTTACAACTACGCGGCTCGATTACTAGATATGTAGCGGTTGATCTTAGAACGCGACACGCTTAAGTGTGTTACGGTTGGGAGTGTTACATCTGAAATTTGGTAGGCTCCAATGGAGACAATTGTCAAGTCCTTACTACTTTGTAAAATCTACGTGGAATGAATTACAAATTTCTTTAGTATATCAATAGCAGAATTAAAAAATATCCTAATATTATAAATATGAATGTAAATTTGTTTATTACGCTTTATCATACATGCTACCAGGGGTACAGAAATGGACAGGGTGCCATTTACCCAGAAATGAAATACTAAATTAAATACACCACACACAATATTTTTATTACAAAAACGGGTACTTCGAGCAATAATACGGGACCTCGCGAATCATTAAAGACCAAATTTCTGGAATTCAGTATCTTAACTCTACCCTCCCAATATATTCTTGATAATTAAATGTATGTCCGTAAAAAGTTTGAAAAATTGGATATTTTTGAATTTCACTGGACCGGCATGATCGAAATACTCGTAACACAAAATGGTCGTCCCATGTTTCAGTCTCAGTAAAAAAAACTTTTACGTAAAGGACGAAAAATTTCTGAGTTCCCTATTTTGGAGCAATGTTTATGTACGTGGTTCAAACATTGTCCAAAGGAAAACATCGGTGGACAGACCCATAGTAACTGACTCCTCTCTGGGCATTCACTAAAAACGATTGTAACGTATAATGTATTGGAAATATGTATATGTTAAATAGATAAACCCGATCGAGTTTCATGCTGGTTCTTCTCGATAACTGGGTTTTGAGTTAGTTTTGACGTTCAAAGGGCCTCATTAGGCGTAAATTGAATAAGTTATTTTTGATTTTGAAATCTATAATATGCAAGTGAAGCCGCGAGAAAAAACTGGTTTATGCAAAACAATAACATTAAATCTTCCACGTAGTTCATTCTTTACAAATATAGCGAGTTAAAATAACACATGTATTACTTCTACGAAATATCGAGTCACTCCACAACAATATTTAAAAACACGTGTGTATTTCTAAAACGTGGCGTAATTATAAAGGTTTGGAACAAAATACTTCTTCCAAAATGTTATTTTAACATAATTTTTAACATCGTTTATAACCTTAAGATATTTAAAATTAATAAACCATAAAAAATAAGTTTTATCATGACATTAAAAACAAACATAAAATCTTTAAAATAAATTGTAAATTATTTTCAATGAACTTCAAAAAGCACCAGTTTCCGGTGCGCCCGTTCGATCCGGTCATGATCCGGATGTTAAACGACTCGCGCACATAAATACACGTGCGTTAGTCCGCTGTGATGCGCCCGCGATGGTGAAAGACTCGAGTGAGTCATACGAGATATATATATTCAGGGATATATCTTGTGATTAATTTTATACCTTATTAAGATTATAACCACAAATGTTTGTATTTCTTCCACTCAAAACCTAATGAACGGATTTTGATAAAAATATCAACTGGTATAATTCTTGGATCAAAATAATCCATAGAGTATAATTTATTAGGATATTATTTACTGGTTAAACTGTAGTGTTGGTGTCAAGCAAGTTGGGAAAAAAACTGTCATCTAAAAGCTATTTCGGCGTGTGCTAAATAAGCTGTTGGTTATAGGATGCTAATATATTATTATATGCCACCATTTATAAAGATACTAACGTAGACAAGGTCACGGGTTGCTGCTTAGCTTGGATTCGCGATGTTGCGTAACAGCACAAGTACCTTAAGTGCTCGCCGTAGTAGTCCGGCGAAGCTGCAAAAGCCTGGCAGGCTAATGGAGTAGTCAATTAAAAACAAACAACAAACAATTAGAAGATATCTCGGGTATCAACTAGTAATAAATATAGAACATTTGGTATTTCTTTCACAAATACCTACATGGTACCAAAGAAAGTAAAAAATGCTTTATTAATTTTAGACCCTGAGAATGTACTGGCGATGAAAACGTTGATGACTCAGTGGTTAAATTGTTTGGAGACTCCGCCCATCAACGTAGGTTACAGTCTTTGCGGTTGAACTGGGCCTTTTATTGAAGGAAAGCATCGTAACAAAACTATGCTATGGTGGTTGTGCTTTTTCTTAGCTTGCCTGTCTGACTACCACACTCCAATTCCAACTTGGAACGATAAATTTTCAAGCACCTATACCAGCACCAGCAGGTGCACTTGATACTCAGTCCCTCCCTTTAGTTTTATCATCGTTATCTAAGATCAGATGGGTTTATGGTGAAGCGCTAATAACGTATAAATTAACTTATAAACACTAGTACTTTTTGGAAAAAAACCAAGTTTTTAGCAGGTCTACAGACAGGTGTATTATTTCCAGACATTACCATTGTTCACATATCGATTCACTCTAAAATAACGGTTTGATATTAAAAGATTTTAATGCTCAGATGCTTAATGTGGTGCTTGAAGCTATTGTACGGCAAATCGATAATGGCATTTAGGACCATATTATAGAACTTGATACTATTAATTACAAAACTTTTGCTGATCTAATTGAGATTAAAACACGTTTCATCAAATCTTACATCTCTTGATGTAACTATTTCATCTTTTATAGGATTCCATAATTTATATCCATTTGGTACATAACCAACAAATCTCATCTCCGTTGCTCTATTTTCTAATTTGCTCTGTTTAGGTACATTTACTACCCATGCTTTTATGACCATATCAGGGCACACCTTCACTTAAAGTTAAATGAAACAGAGTTCGAACTTCAAAAAGAAGACCTATTAAGAACATATTAGTTAATTCCTAACATATTTTTGTATTGCTTTTCTTTGTTAGTCTTTTTTTTTAACTTGCTACATATTTATTATAATCTTTTAAGAGTTAATGGTTTACTTTGATATCATTTATTTATAGTTTCCGAAATGAGATTTTAAGACGACTCTCTTACTGCTACGACTCCTTTATAATAATACCAAAGATACCTTATTCAATTAAGGTGTTGAATCCGCGCTTGTGACCGTCAAAGTTACCACCGGTTCGAATAAACAATCTCGAGAAGAGCCGACAAGAAACTCGACCCGGTTTATCTTTTCGTGATACATATTTTTATAGACTGATAGTTACTTTCGTGTTTGATTGATGCACAAAGATTGGAGTCATTTCCAGACGTCATCATCGTTCCCATATTGATCGGTGATTTAACATCAAATGCAATCGCAACAAGCTGTTAGTTATATATTTGCTTGTACGTTTTCGATCAACCATTACGTTAACATTAAGCTTTTCATTATTGCAGTAAGTGCACCGCTATGGTCCGGGGTAAAGATGGCTACGCATTTTGCACCAGTCTGCCCTCAGTCCCTACCACCAATACAGAAGGGAAATCCACCATCATTGGGCCGCCAGCATTACTTAAACAGGCTGAAACCATTCCTCACCAATGAGAGCGAGGACTGCCTTTACTTGAACATCTATGTACCGTACAGAGGTATTTATATCTATTCATACAATAAAAATTAATTGTTAGCAGGTAAAATTAACTTGTTTAGTTTTCAAGTATTTTTTTAAATGTTCACGTGGTTTTATATTATCTCGAACGTCTGACAATAGCCTTGCTTACTTATATTGAGATATAAGGTAATAAACGTATTTTATAGGAAAAGCAAAAAATAAATGTAGACGAACCAAAATTTAAATAATTCACAGTACTTAATTTTTGCCACATTTATATAACTTATTGATTAATGTTCCTTTGGTTGTTGTTAAGATCTTAGTCTCTCATGTAGTGGCTTTTATATTTTATTTACAATCTTGTGTCATTTGACTGTATATTTTGTAATTTAGGTGGCATTTTATACATTATATAGTTCGCTTATTGTGTACAAGCAAAAGTGTTTGAATTACACCACCGAGGATGAGTTCTGAGATGCCACAAAAACTCCCTAATACGGCGGTAAACATATTGTTAGCATATTGGAATTATCCTAAGACACTTATAATATTATCAGTTACTTCACAATGGCGTTAAAAATCTGGAAGATTGTGTGGCAAAAATAAAATTTAAAAACCAAGATTTAAATAAACAAATATAAAAATTATAAAAAGGACTTAATTTCGCACCATCTGTAACACTTCAATTCAAGCATCGGTATTAAATGTATTTTCTAGTTTACAAAACATAATTGCTTGTCTAAAAGGTGCCGATGAAACATTAGGCCCTTCAAAACCAAGGTATTGTTTGCCGTACAAATTTACTTTGAATAATAACGTTTAATGGAATTCTGTTCAAGAAAATCTTTGATGTATACTATCAAATAATAAAATCTTCAACGAAATAAATACTTTTGTTTATACATGACATGTATTTATTAAAGACAATAATTATAATATTAATCATTTAGGTAAATGTAAGAAAACACACAATCCTTTAATTGTAACAAGGCCTGAAATAAGTACATAAGCCCTTCAAAGTGGTCCAGCTAACCAGGAGTACACGGGAGACTCGAGAGGAGTTATGTTGGCGTGATAAAAAAAATGGGGGTGCACAGTAAGTAAGCGGGGATCTACAAAAACAATCTGCAATCGATAGTGAAGAACTAAAATGTTGCCTTGACTTCACCTATCTACGTAGGCAGATAATATTTTAAGAAGCTCAGAGACAGTTACTTGTAAAAACTTACATATCCCATACTCAGTACAAGGTGTTGAAATTTGCAAATTTCAATAGTTACATCTAATCTTTTTGTTTTTTGTCGAGTTTTGGGAATACGGTAGAAATGTAGCTGCAGGGGGTGCACCGGAACCAGCTAAATTTTGAATGTGGTCTATGAGAAAAAGAATCAGGGAATCTCTGACATAAGCCATGAAATTTTTTTATTATGGTTTTCCCGCATTCAAATATGAGATTAATCTTGTTGAATATTTTTTATCAAAGGAGGTACTGAAGTAACAGCAACATCGTCAAAGATTAAACCAGTAACAGATGGACTACTCATAGTTAATAATGTTAATATCATTCGGTTCAACGTAATTTACGCTGCCGGTACTTGATTATTTTAAATGATCATTATAAAATAATTTGTTTTTACTATTAAATAAATTGGCGAAGGACGGACGTTTCTGGAATTCCTAAACTATTGCCAAAAGCCACGACCCGGTACGCGTGACAACGTAATGACGTATTCGTTTACATACAAACTAGCTGATACCCACGACTTCGTTTGCATTGTTTGTTATCTTAATTGTTTTGTCATATCTCAAAGGGATTAGGCACTGTTTTCGACGAAAGCTCCCAGGTGGCTTGACTTTTTCGGATCCTTCCAACAATTATTGCTGTATTTCAACCAATATACACAAAATCTTGACAAATTATATACGTAAACCTTCTTTATAAATCACTTTATCTACTAGTGGCCCCATGAATTTCCGTTCAGTTGGTTTTGAGTTTATCGCGAACAGACAGGCAGAAAGACGCGGCGGAGGACTTTGTTTTATAATATGATATGCTTGACAAGTTTTAGCTAACGGATCGGTTCGCATTTCTAAATTTTCAAATATCCATCATGCAGCGAACGAATAGCATTCTTAAACCGATCCCTAAAAATAAAGACCCTCCTTAGGTAAAATATATTATTTCTGGTTTCTTAGAATATTCCATCTTTTATTTTATTTTTGGGTTAAGCTAAACAGACTGCATGCAAACATTGGATAATGAAGCATGTAACATGATTATCTTTTATCACACTTTGAAGTATAATTGACAGGGAGCTTCGATCTATCCGCAGCAATTCATTATCAGCTTGTACTTCTAATGTTAAAATGTCCGTTAACAAATGGCTGTCATCTATGCTACTAATTGATTGCAACTGAAAGGATCGTCAGTTACGTTTATAATAATTGTAAATTAGTTTATAGTAACAATAGATAATATACTTTCAGTCTTTCAATTTTATCATAGTGATTTTTGCTTTCTTTATTTTAATTTTTTTGTGTCGTCTTATAAAATAAAAAATAGGTAAGTTAAAATCCATATATCATAAAATCAATTTTAGAATATTTATCCTCATAGTTTTCGAAAACTTTAGTAATATTTCGATATATTCCCCGAATTTTAGACTTTACTCAAAAGAACAACTAGAAAGATTGGATTTAATTGAGAATGCTATTCAGATTGGAACAACGATACTGTTCTAAATATAAGTATTAGGTGTTCATCTAAATACAATTTAAACTAAAAATAAATTAACTGTTATCATATATTCACTCTTGTCACCGACTATTTTTTACGTAGGAATGAGCTCAAGGTCGTTGATTGAACTTTTTATTGTATGTTTATTTTCACAACATTTAGATATATTTACACGTGCTTCAACCAATAGCTCTACTTTATAATTTGGTAGGCATTGCTAAGCTGGCTATTAAATTTGGTCGATCGATCAACACCATGCTATCAGCTCCTTAACAACAACCATAGTCATTGCCATACTCTCATTATACTTAACTCTAGGAACATGTCAACTATTTAAGAACAGAATAGTTTAAAAAGAAGAATCATATATGTTTAAATTTAAATTCGTAATAACCATACTTTATTCCAAACTACTGAAAACTTATACATACATTTTTGATGATTATGAAGTCCAACAGAGTTTTTTAAAATAATCATGAAGTAATGCAATTTTGCTCGATCTATTTGGACGAAAAAAAATTACAGTGAACCATATCTTTAGAAAATACTCTAAACATGAACAATTTTCAATAACATGATGATATTTAGAGGAACAAAAAAGATTTCCAAGGCTCATTTACATAGCTACCATCCTGCGTCGTTGAATACAGTTTTAAAGATAGGCCGGCCATTATAAAGTTGAAATTGGCTATTTAGCTGCAGAGACGAGCTCCTTATAACTTTCATAATCATGTCGCATCAGTCAAAAAATGTAATCGCAACTTAACTTCGTTCTTGTTTCATAAGATTTTCATCCACGCGATCAGAATCGCCGGGAATTGTGTTTGTTTAACGTTCACTTCATTACCCAATTACTGCAAATGGTTAACGATAGACTTTACGTTCACTTTTTTGATGTTTTTAAACTCATTGATGGCTTTCTTTTATGTGCGAGATACGTATCGCTATGGAGACAGGCATAATATCCGCTTCACTTTTTATTGTCATAGCAAGTGCTATTATCATTTAATCAACATATTTTTGTATTGCTTTTCTTTGTTAGTCTTTTTTTTTAACTTGCTACATATTTATTATAATCTTTTAAGAGTTAATGGTTTACTTTGATATCATTTATTTATAGTTTCCGAAATGAGATTTTAAGACGACTCTCTTACTGCTACGACTCCTTTATAATAATACCAAAGATACCTTATTCAATTAAGGTGTTGAATAGAGTGAACCAATTTCAATGAAACCAAGACTAAATGTAACTCGATGATATGTTTTATGATTTTCTTGTTGAGGTTTTACCGTGTACGCATTAACTTTAGCAGTGATGCGTATTCAAACAAAAGAGAGACTGACGGAAAGATATTTCTAGGAATTATTGAAATGTATTTTATTACTTATTCCAAGCCAACTGCAAATTTTTTTTGCAAAGTCTAAAAGAACAGCCACAATAGATTTATATTCTTATAAGTGTAGATTTCATTTGAATACTTTGAGTTACTATGGCTTATGGCCAAAAGTAAGTTGTACTTTATAAGTTAGAGGCAGCGTTTCATTTTGGCGACATTATGATATTAAGTGATACTGGATGGATGTAATATATTTTCATTGATATCTAACCTTTTTTAGATGATTTCTTCTTCGGTTCATCATTCTTTGCTTCCTTCGCTTTCTTATGTTTTTCAGTCTTTGAGCTCTTCACTTTCTTAGTCAGCATTTCACTATTGGCAACAACAGTTTTCTTTGACGAAGATCTTTTTCCGTTAGTTTTTTTCGTATTTTCAGAAATGAAATCATCGGGTACATCATTTTTCGCCAGTTCTGGTAACATAAGATCGACATCTTTATGCTGTTTAGATTTCTTCTCCTTCCGCTTTTTAGCGTGTTTATCGACCGACGATTTCTCAGTAGTTTTAGTTTTCTTCGATGTTTTCGCCTTTTCATCAAGTAAACCGGCATC
>MU161834.1:20827-33362 GCA_015888305.1 Antheraea pernyi
GTGGACCGTGGGGGCGGCTCTACAAGGTTGATTAGCTTGAACGATCCCTTGCCGCCCCCACAAAACGGTCTGTCGGTACACCGTGTGGTTTTAGTCTGTGCGAGTCGGACATAACCCACCCTTTCCCCCGGGAGGGTGGCGTATCCATAAGGGATTTCACCACGTTAAAAAAAAAAAAAAAGGACGAATCTAATTATCAACACCTTCAAATAGGAATTTTATATAAAATATAAAAGTGAAGTTTACGGAATATAATATAAGCTCAAAAATTGCTTAATTTCTAAACTATTAATACATTTATTAAAAAACGTTACTAATAATCTCGATATCGTTACAAGATATTTAGCTAGACTATAGAATTTATTGAGACATCCACTTTATTAGATTTTTAAAACATTTCGGAAAACCGGTCGAACGCATTCTATGTCAGTGTAACTAGAAGCGGCACGGTTATTTGACCTCAGTTGAAGACGTTTGTCGTATATTTACCGATATTTAGGTGATATTTTATTTACCAGAGACCACACACGTTGTCTACGAGCATTCGTATTAAGTATCTTATATCTATGTATTTTAATTATATAACAATGAAACGATTATATTTATCACTGCTGTTAAATAACCGATGATATTTAAAACCAGCTATATTTAAAAGGATAGGAATTACTGAAGGGATTCCCGCTTCACACGAATCGTAATTTAAACAATCGATACGAGAAAAGAGATTTCGAGTATTTTGTTCAAATTTAAACTAAAACTATCAGTGAAATAAATTAATGCTGACATACCATGTCAGAAGTAACAGTGATCAATTGAAACTATATAAAAATAGCAGTGATAAAAATGCACAATAATCATATAACAAATTATTTTTCACTACACATGAAACCGAGTTCGAATGTTTTTTAGTCTAGTTTATGTCAAGTATTATGAAGAGACACGAAAAAAAACCAATTACTTTTAACTTTTAATATAATCACGCCGCTCCATTTAGCTCAGGTTTTGGAACCATTATTTTAATTTGAAGGGTAGTTAATGAAACGTATTGGATCACGCAATCCGAGAGTGATTTTAAGTTTTAATGAATTCTTTAGGCGCATTAAGGGGCATTTTTGGCAGGACATAAACTTATGATTTCGCGTCATGGCATGCTAGTAAGCGTGACCAGCTCTATAGCGATTGCGCGGCTTGCGTTAGACTAGCGACGCGTAGTATAGGGGCCTGTGTACATCTAATATTGATATTTTAAATAGAGATTGTCAGTCGAGAGTTACTGAGTCAGTCGGAATATGGGCGCGTCGTACCTTACGGTCTCAAAGGTCACTACACCCGGATCGAAAAGTTCGAGAAACTGGCCAGTCGGTACAAATTCCAACACCCACTAAAAAAATATCGTGCTGTCACTTACATTTATTTGCTAGCCTCTTATTGAAGGCGTGTAGATCTGGTGTTATGGCGCATTCTTCTAATACCTCAGCATTTGTCTCTTTTGAAGCATCACAGATATCGTCATAGACAGTTAGACACTTAGACTACGCGTCGCTAATCTGACACAAGCCGCGCTTGCAATACAGTCAGCCACACTTCTTAACGTACCACTGACGCGAAATCATTAGTTTTTGTCCTGCCAAAAATACTACTCAACGTGCCTAAAAAAGTTTTCATTTCAAAAATTATCTGCCATACTATCGGGTAAGCAGAAACAATTCCCGTAATACAAAGGACAACCATTGCATACAGAATCAACCACGCACCTGAGCTGTGCGTCATCTCATAGGCATTCACAGGTCGGCCTTTCTTGGTAATGCTCAGTTTTCATCAGATGATCAACCTACACTCAGTTCTTAACACTCCACAAGACTCTACCGCACTATAACTTCGTCCAACCTTAGCATAGTTTCTAACCTACATTTTGTATGTTAATTGCTTTTCTCCTACCAGTCGTAGCTTTATTTTAGCTAATCTATGACCTGTCTCAATAAGCAGGCTGTAAATTGCAAACAGGATTGTTGATATTCATGTAATAAATGCAGAGATTATCTGGTACAAACAAACATGGAAATAGTCTCATATATTAATAATATTAATATAGATATTGTTGACTTCAAAATAAAGAGTCTTTTGGAATATATCATAAGATACACGTCCGCCTATAAATAGTTAAAGAATTTTGACACACAATCAAGACGGAAGTTACGTTTAAAAATATAATCTAGTGATACGCATCCGAGACTCCGAAACGGTTTACAGTTTCTTTAATTATACTCGAAATAATTGTAAGGGGAGATATTTTTAGAATTCTCCTGTCGCTGTTAAATGCTTTTTCTGAGGAAAATATCATCATTTTGAAATTTAATACTGAAAATAAAATACTGAATATACTATTCAGGAGTTATTTTAGTAAATAAACATATAAAATCGGTAAATGACATTAATTACAATAAGAAACATTAAAATCAAAATATAAAACGCTCTTTAAGTCTCAATAAGGATATCGTAATTTATACAATAATTAAAAAGATTTTTCTGGCATCCAATCTACTAGATTGTTACTGATATTATCGAGTAGATAATAATGTTATTAATGTCTTTTAATAATTTCTATATTCTAACGAGATGGTGGTCCCCTTGTTAAAACTTTCCAAGGAGTTTTTGTGTCGTCTGAGAATTCAAAATCCGTGGTATTATTTCCCATCCACTAACACTTGTGCATAATAATCAAACGGAAAATTCCACCAATTTTACAAAATATGTAGAGTCAAATAACATATGATTATGAATATTATAGCCACTAACATTACAGATTATGATCCCGACAAAAAATATACGTCAATATTACCTGAAAATAACCAACATATAATTGAAAAATCTGCCATCTATGAACACCTTTATAAATCTTAACCGAATACAGTACACAGCTCACTATAATTTGATGACTAACTACTAACTGTAAATAAATTTCGTTTTTAAAGTAACCGAGAGATGGCTCTTTACATACTTTATGAATCTGTGTTTCTATGAATATCCGTTTGTAATACAAAAATTTGTCCAATACAGAATAAAATATTGTTTACGGTCGTACGTTATAATATTTAATGGATGTACAAAGAGCAAAGAGGGAGCCACTGTTCATATAATGATTCTTATAATAATGTTTTAACAATAAAGCTTGTTTTACATGATTCTCGAAGTCATTGTTCGGTAAATCGGTATAGTGCTTAAGAAGTATTTATATTAACGAAGATTATTATTAAAAAAAGTAATTTGGTTACTAAGTATCAAGATGGGTGGGAAATATTAAGATATCACATTCCTGAAACTTATTCATACCTCGTTAATTCCTGAGTCTGGAATTGTTCAACAATCTAAAAATAAACACATTTCTTTTATTATTTTTATTTCTATATCATTTCAAATAATTCTGTTGTCCTTTTAAGAAGCATAAAAAGTTAGAATTTTGTAGTAGTCAATCTGGAAAAATCGTGTTTTATGTCTTCATTGGTAGATCCAAATATAAAAAAAATTATTTTGATTCAGTAAAAGAAAAAAATAGATTTATCTTCTGTTATCTCCCTAAAGTAGATATTTGTCTGAATTCCAAGACAACAAATCATTAACTTCGAATTTCGTTTATAGGTATTTAAAAACAATGTAAAGATTTTATTATTTTGGCATTTTTTACCTTTGACATTCATTTTTGCTGAAAAGCTCCTCTCCTTATTTATTTGATTATCTCTTTTCGGTGTGCCAGTGTAAGCGAAAAAATAAGCCTGCGTGATTACATCGCATTCTGCTTATTATTTTGAACTTTCGAGTAACGAAATAAAGCATATGTTTGTGTAATATTCTTTAGGAACCATGTAAATTTAATCACGGAGTGGATTAAACAAGATATTTCACGAATAACGGTAGATTTGTTTTGATATCGATACCTTAACTTGAAGTAAGATTTTTAAATACTTTATAGTTTTGACCATAATCTTATCTGATATTAAATGACGACATAAGTAACAATATTTTTTTTTTGTAAACCAGAAAACCGTAGATATATGTATGTATAGTAGACGTTACTTTGCACTTCTATCTGGAATTGATTGGCCTCTACCATGTCTCACTAACACAAAAACATTGGATTCTATTTATGTGAGGTGTACGTGAAAAAGTTAATCTGAAACAAATATAGAGAGAGTGAGAGAAATATTAGGAACTAAATCAACAAAAAACATTAAAATCGCGTTTCTTGGTTGAACCTAACGCCGATTGATACCATTGGTATGTAACTGGAAAGATAAAACAATATATAATAAATCAAAGTATGTTGCAGATTAACGTGTAATAACCACAATCGAATACACGTGTTTCGCTCCTTCACGGAGCATCTTCAGATCGATGTTGACTCTTCCGTTCCGAACGGGCGAGTGAGCCAGGCGGAAGTACAAAGTAACGTCTACAATAATATTTAATGATGGGTTACCGCAAAGTAATGCCTGCTTCAATTTAAAAAAAATTGAGGCTGTCATAAGGACTAACGACAGAAGTGAAAACTCAAAACAATGGAATGATAAAATTAATTATTTAAATTTAGTTTTCAATTAGTTTCTCAGTCACATCTATTGGCACTCCGAATAACAATTATATACTTTTTTTACAATTTATTAATTCATCAAACATATGATGGGCTACAGAATCTCAACACAAAATATTGATATTGGATGTATACAGGATTCTATACTACGCGTTGTTAGTCTAACGCAAGCTGTGCAAGCGCAATACGATCTATTACGCTAATTAGCATGTCATGATGCGAGAATATAAATTTATTTCCTGCCAAAAAAATACAGCTCCACGCGCCTATATAAGTTTTCACTTTTAAAAAACCCTAGCTCGTATAACAGAAACTTTTCGGTTTGTTCTTATCGATTCGTATGCGTAGGTGTCACGCTCTAGATATCGTGATTTTGATTTTGAACGTAAACTTACTATTTCTGAGAGATAAATCAAAACTACGTTACAGCGAGCTAAAAGCGGGGAAAAGCTAGTACAATATAATTCACTAATATTTATTTCAAATTCCCAGAACAGAAAACAAAGAAGTTCCCAGTTCTCGTGTTCATCCATGGAGATTCTTTTGAGTGGAGTTCGGGTAATCCATATGATGGGAGGCTGTTGGCGTCGTACGGCAACATCATGGTCATTACGGTCAACTTTAGATTAGGTATATTGGGTAAGCGATCAAATGTTGCAATCGTTTAAAATTTTATTTCTTACGCAGTGTCCTTACCTTTATCTTACCTTTACCTTAGCTATAAGTAGGATCAGCACATATTTTTATTTTTCACATTCCCCTGTCAAATGTGATCTCATTATTCACATCTTTTATACATATATCATTTTTCACACAATCTATCCATAGCTTTTCTGGTGTCCATGGGGTCTCATTATTCACATCTTTTATACATATATCATTTTTCACACAATCTATCCATAGCTTTTCTGGTGTCCCTTTACTCCGATATCTATTTGATATCTATCTTTCTTTCTTTCATCTCTTTTCTCTATTACTCCTTAACTCCTCTGTCACAGGTTCTATTTTCAAACTTCTGACATTCTCATCCTTAATGTTATGTATTCTGGTTACACCACACATCCATGTTACCATTCGCATCTCTGCCACATCTTTTGCACACAATCTTTTGTTATCAGTCTCTTTCTTAGCCCATATCTCGGATGTATGAATTCCCCAGGCTCTCCTGTGCCCCGACCACTATTTTCGCACTGCCAGCGGCAGCCACGATGCAATAATTATACTGCTTTATAATTTTATTTCGCATTATCTTCTGACCAACTTCATTAATTAACACGTTATAAAATGTAAATTTTATCTCCATGAAATTTCCATTTTGATTTAGCTATTTGTTTTTATAAGAGTTTGTGAAGTGTACGTGAAAACTGTATCCAAACTTAATCTTACAAAGTATATTATACTTTTGATATAAAAACAATCTTTTATTTTCACAATCGTAAGATATTAAACTTAGAAATATGGTGTCGCAGACTTTTTTGTAAAACCAAAAGTAATGAATATTTTTACTATAGATTTTATTCCTTTATTTGAAACCGTTGAAAGAGCACTTTATATTACATAACTTTGCTGATTTGAATTACATTTATTGTGATTAGTTATTAAAAATGTACATATTTACCGAAATAAAATTTACTCTGTAGGACTCAGGGATAATGTACCTTTCTAATTGTGTAAGCATTTTCAAAATCGGACTTTACAAAAACGAAACTTTACCACTGTATAATGTTAGTATAGATAAACTCTTTGATAGCGCTCAGTTTATCTACAGGATTCATGAAGCCAAGTCTCACAGAACACGTATACGGGAATAACGGTCTGCTCGACCAGTTGGCAGCTTTGCAGTGGATTAAAGATAATATAGAAGATATGAATGGGGATCCTTATTCGGTCACTCTGATGGGACATGGAACTGGAGCGGCCTGTGTCAATTTTCTAATGCTCTCTCCCATTTCCAATGGTAAAATTACCAGAATATTCTCAAATTATTAAAATAAAACATTCGTGGATTCGTGATTGACTTCAATTACAAAGAAATATATTTATTTTTATATTTATAATTTTGTTGATTGGAATGTATTTTAGTTATAGTTGGTCACTAGATAACTTCTAAGCCTTCTTTGTGATCACTTTTTTATATGAACTATATTCCGAAGGAATCATATAACAGTTGTATAGTTGTCCTCATCAATCACTCTATCCACCGATGAAACCCGCATGAAAATCCGTTTGGTAGTTTTTAAGATTATCGCGAACAGACAGACAGACGCGGTAGGGGACTTTGTTTTATACTATGTAATGATATTCCGAAGGAATCATATAACAGTTGTATAGTTTTTGTTTATAATTAAATCTATAAATGCTAACTTATTGGCCGGTGATAGAAGAACTTACTTATACCATCATGTTAACAAATAAGTACGGTCTGCCTGATGTTAAGCGGTGAGCGCTACCTATAGATGCTTGTAACACCAGGAGCATTATATATACATTGGCAAGTCTATAAACTTCTGTTTACCGTTCTCTTGAAGCGCCTTCTACTCTTGTCGCCCTGAAAAAGCTCATCCCATAATGGGACTATCAGTGACCATTTCGGTTCTTAGATATAACAATGAACTCTCTGTCAAAATAATCCATTCATTAGTTATGACTATAATTACAACCATTATGTCATTCTTCGTCCTGATTGGAAAATGTTCGTAAAAAACTATTGAAATTAGAATATCTCTTTTAGGGTTATTTCACCGAGCAATATTAATGTCGGGATCAGCTCTTTCCGACTGGGCTATGACAAGGGATCCCACTCAGTACACCTTGCAAGTGGCACAAAGCCTGGGTTGTAGTCCAAGTTCAAGGAATATGATGTTATGTCTTCAAAAAAAACCGTAAGTGTTACCTATTTGAATGAATTATTACCTTTTTTTGTAAATTGTAGTGCAATTTTCAGGTTCGCCATTGCACTGCCTATTATATTTTAGTGTCTCCACAAGGCTATTTGGCTACAATGTTATATGATGTTGAATTACGATGTAGTCTAAGATGGTAAACACGTTAAATCTAGAAAGGCACTACCTCTTAAGTGCGGGTATCGGAACACACCATCAGGTGTTTGGCGACAGATTTTCACATCGTGTGTTATAGTTAGCCAGGCGTACTTAGGACAAGCTCTACAAATCATGTTTATGCCCTTTTTTCGTGACGTCATTACCGTAAATTACAAAATTCCTAGAAAAAACAAGCAAGGAATTATTTACGTGTTTATTTACTTTATTTATAACTTCAGTAATTATGTGGGACGTGTCTACGAGATACAAAACAATGCACTTTTAATATAAGGATTTGTAATATTAAAAGATTACAACTCAAACTGAACGTATGAAAACTAAACGTATTAAAACTTAATTTAAGACCTAAACTAAGAGATGCAAGTTTTTTTTTTATGTCATAAGTGGCAAACTAACAGGTGGGTCACCTGCTGTTAAGTGATCACCACCGTCCATGGACACTAACAACACCAGAAGAGTCGCAAGTGCGTTGCCACCCTTTGGGGAGAAGGGATTAGGGGAGGGAGAGGAAGAGGAGGAGAGGGCAGGGGAGGTGGGCCTCCGGCGCTCTCACTGACCGTTTTATGTCATAAGTGGCAAACGAACAGGTGGGTCACCTGCTGTTAAGTGATCAACACCGTCCATGGACACTAACAACACCAGAAGAGTCGCAAGTGCGTTGCCACCCTTTGGCGAGAAGAGATTAGGGGAGGGAGAGGAAGAGGAGGAGAGGGCAGGGTCTCAAAGTCTGAACGAATAGTGTCTTCAAATCGGGATTCAATATATGAGGTGGTTCTCGCGTCCCAAGGTGGTAACGAGTCCCCAATTCCTCGTATTGTCGTGTTATGCTGCAGGTTGCCGATGTGTCGCAATAAATACGAATTATTTCGCAACTTGACTGTTTCCGTGCAATGTGACGGTGTAACTCAGTGATATACAAATTACTCTTCCAAATATTGAAATGTAAAAAATATTCGCTTAAAAACACACGTAAATCGAATAGAGATGACAATTTATTTAATATATTATTACAACAATTATTAAATTAAAACTCTATTTGTATTTACGTAGAAAATGTGCGAAACAAAATATTATTAATTATATAAACTTCACTATCTATTCTACAACATCATTACAGAAGGACAATCGAGCAAGTTCAGTTATTTATTGTCTACATCTTCTATAGACATTAGACCTAGACCCTTTTCTTGTTACTATTAGTTAAAGCAAGATACTATAGTATTAGGATTAAGTAACCCTTACTTACAACTATAAATTATACCTGGGCAGAATTGTGAACAAATTCTAATTAAAAAGCAATGAATGAATGAAGTTTGTGTAGCTTAATTCTATTGCTATTTTTATTGTTTCGATGAAGACGAACGTACGGCGTTTTCTACAAAATTTTCTTTATAAATAAAACAATATATGTTTTATAAAGTAGACAATACAGTGTGCATAATGTTATTTCCTTATTTACAATTGTGGATAATGCAACAGTCAATATGAATAATAACAATAAAAATAAGGAGTATACTAGATTGAAAACCTACAACGCTTTATCACATCGATACAACTTACAGTATTCATAATATTGAAAAATTAAATTATGTAATATTAAACGATGACAAATATTTGATTAAAAAAAAGAAAAAAAATGTCGAGGCACCCATATAAACTGCCGACAGCAGTGAAAACTCAAAACAATGGAATAACTTTGTTCTCTTTTGAAGTTTTAAAATAATTAGAATCCGAATTATTTAAATTTAATAATTTTTATACCTATTGAAATTATTAATATGAGTCTGCTTTTCACATCTTTGGCACTCGCAATAATAATTATATACAGTTTATAAATTATTTAAACGTATGACGGTCTGTACAACCTCAATACAAAATATAAATATTTGATGTATACAGGCTGCTATACTATGCGCCGCTAGCTTGACGGAAGCCGCGTCCGTACTAGCATGTTATCACGCGAAATCATAAATCTATATCCTACCAAAAAAAACCGCTCAACGGCCTTAAAGAAGTTTTCACTTGAAAAACAAGAATAAATTATGAATTTTAACATCATATATATTAATACGTGAAGCCTAAACTTTGTATCCCTTTTTAACGGAATTGGGAGAACGGATGAACGTGAAATTTGGCATAGTTAAAGTTTATATGGAGGAGAAGTGCAGAAAGCTATTTATTTTATATAAAATGCATTAGAAGTACATTAAATTAATTAAAATATGCATTACTCACACTACTGCTTCAATTTTACACAACATATACACACATGTAAATAAAAAAGACATTTTGACATATGTCAATAAAGGACTTCAAAAAAGGTTGTGAAGGAGGTTGCTATGCTCGACTGTATGTATTATTTTACTCTTACGTTCCAATTACCCTTTTTCATTCTACATTCTACAATGATATTATAATATAATAAATACCCTTTGACAAAAAACCCTAATAAAAATCAAACTTAAAAAAATCAATGAACTATGGTCGAATGTCGACCTCTGGGCGCCCACTAGTACATTTTAATATAATAAAACATAAAATATTGAAGTTAATGTTTCTAAATCAAAATTATTTTATTTTAGACTCTCCGAAATAAAGAAAGTCCAGATTTTATCTAGAAAATTTGAGACTCCACTGGGACCTGTAGTAGCTGGATCATTTATACCTAATGAACCTGATATAACTATGGAGGCATTCCCAAATTTATTAAGCAAGTAAGTGATATCATCATTACATAGTATAAAAGAAAGTCTTTCTGTCTGTCTGTTCGCGATAAACTCAAAAACTACTGAACGGATTTTCATGTGGTCTTCACCTGTAGATAAAGTGGTTCACCTTCCATGAGGAAAGTTTTGGTATATAATTTGTCAAGGATCTTTTTATAAACAGTGAGGCACAACGTCTGCCGGGCACGCTAGTTATTTATATACGTTAGTTATATTCATAAATCACAATTCTTTATTTTTCGTAACAACAGGTAATGTTACATGAAACGTTATTTCTTTGATTCGAATGGGATTTTTGCCGGGATCTTAGTCTGTCTTGTAGTGAATTTTATATTTCATTCATATTATTTGTGTTATTTAAGTCTATATTTTGTAATATTGGTAGTAGCGTTTTACGTAATATAATTGGATTATTGTGCACAAGTTTATTACCTACTCGACAATGGTACAGTAATAATGTAAAAGATTGGTTGCCAAAAATAAAACTCCATGTAATTTTTAAGAAATAGGTTTTCCTTATATGTCTTATATAGTAAATGAGTCATCTCCATCGGTAATCTATTGTACAAATCATTTTTTTAATTGAGGCCCTGTTTATATGTTTTAGTCAGTCTCGTTTTTGTAACACGCACGTTCTCCTTTTATCGAATATTGTAATTATGTGTATCCTTTACTTTGAGTGAGAGGTACCTTTGTCCTGGTTTATTTCTAAGAGTGATTTATAAATGTACCGGGATATAACCGTCATAATTTTAATGATTATATCACAGATATCAATTATTGAGTGGAGTTGTGGAAATGGAAAGCTATCATGATTTCGGAGTCATTGAACTAGACCATGGAATTTTGGAAAACCAAAGAGACGATTTCATCAATAAATATGCTAAAATAATATTTGACGGAGCTGAGAAAGAAGCTTTGAATGCCATATTAAAAGAGTAAGTGTATTTTAAAGAAAACTAGTCATTCTTATTTACAGACCCTTTAGAATATATTTAGTTAATCTCAAAAACAAAATGAAATTAGATATGAGAGCGGAAATTGAGCATTACAATAGTTTATACTTCATAGGTTTTAGTGTTTGAACACAACACCCTGAGGATGTTTTCAAGGTGATAAAACACTAAAATTGGAGAGATCTAGCTTTTGAGTACAGTTATGGAAAGAGCTACTGATGCTTGGTGAGAGATTTTCTTCTTGAGTATGGTAGTTAGTTTGGTTAGCATTAGAACAAGCCCTCTCAAAAGCAAATACCAATTACATGAAAATATAGATGCTATTTAGTCGTAAACTGCTGCAAGTAATTAAAGAACAACATTAATATAGCAATGTTTAGCTTGATAGCAAATGTGTAGCTATTTTATAGTTACTAGTGGGCGCCCAGTGGTCGACATTCGATCATAATTCATTGATTTTTTAAAGTTTGAATTTTATTAGGTTACTTTTGTCAAGGTGTACTTCTATAATCAAAGGTTTTCATCGTGGCTACTCAGTTATTTGCACCTATTTTAAAATTATATAAACATTTAAAAAAATCTATATATAATTGAAAATTCAAATTAATTATAAATTTGAAACAAAAACAGGCAGCTACATAGGGTGGTAAGGCTCTGAAATTCTAAGTAAGCATAACTTTACAAAAAATAAAGAAATTTATCGCAACTCATGACACAATTTTCAATTAATTTTACACGACACCATGTGTGTTAAATGTAGTCTGTATATTATAAGAAATAGTGATATGCCCAGTTTCATCGTTTGGAAAAGTAATGGATACAAAATATAATCAAATGACGAATCCAAAACAAAGTTTTTTTAATACTACCATTAACTTTTGAAAATGAATTCATCTTTGTTCAAAATTCATCATCAACGGTACTAAATATAATTGGGCAGGTTTAATCAGGTTGAACTGCATCATTGTAACCGCGGAGATCCAAGTCATGGATTACTTTTATGAGCAAACAAATTTTCCTATTTTGATTTTACAACGTATTTTTATTCAATCATCATTTGATGTGAGTTCACCATAAAAATACCAAACATTATAATATTGACATACACTTTGGTAATATTGCTTTACTCTTATGAGAACATGAAGCCAAGTGACATGAAGTGACAGCAGTGCTATCTCCTACGGAGCACGCCTCATCTGTTACGCG
>MU161836.1:0-32847 GCA_015888305.1 Antheraea pernyi
AAAATAATTATACAATCGGAAAAAATCCCCAGAAAGCCGTAATATAACCTATTGCCAGTGTACACTAGAGCCTTGTTAACAAGAACAGCGACCTACGCTACAAACTCAGCCGGGGCATCCTGGAGAAGTGGATCTCAATGTGCGAGTGAATGGTGGATATATGTCCTCATCATTTCATTTCCTCTATGGACTTTCTCGTATGTAGATTTGGATTACGTATACGGGCATAATAACATTGTTTCTTTGCTAAATCTTTGCACAATCACCGACACTATATAACTTCGAGGTATGAGTGCCTCGGATATTATCCATAGCTCTGAATGTTAGAGCAACTCACATTATTTCTTGCACCGACGTCCGAGCCAAGTTCTATGAGGCGCTCAACGAAGGAAGTTCTGTTGTCTTTCACTGCGAACATAAGCGGCGTCATTCCCGTCGACTGGAACAAAAATAAAACATTATTTGTCACCATACAAACAAACATACTATGCGCTATTATATTAACAAAATAAAAGACAGATTTTATTTTTATTGCAACGAATACAGGGACAATGCAGTATTATAAATATATAAAAATCCAGTGTCATGATGTTTGATCACGATGAACTCCGAAACTACTCAACCGATCTTCATTAAAGTTGGCATTTATGTATAATTTGATCCAACTTAAGATATAGGATAATTTATATTTCGATTAAGGGCCTCAATATTTTTATATACAAATGAAATGATTGTCAATGTTAATTATTATCATTAATTGCAAGTTTCATCAGTCTCGAACAGATGGCGCTTTAAATTAGTTTGTTGAAAGAAAATTGTAGGATCGACTGTTATAAATATATCACAGATGGCGCCACGTTTCTATTTTGAGTATCTTTTTCAACTCCGGTCTATTTTATGGTGCACGGTTTTATTCAATTCTATATATAATAATTGACCGATTGCAACGCGTGACAGGATCAGCTAGTATCTAAAAAATAGAGTTATAAAGAAATGTACAGCCTAAAATAAATTACAAAAAAATACACGTTACAAGACATTAAAATGATGTCATAGTATTGCTACAATGGCGCACAATTCACCTGCCAACTCTGTAAGTGAGCCCAGTGCTCATTTTCAATTGTGGCCTAGTGGGTTTAAATATGTGCTATGCACATAGAAACATAAAATTGAATAGAAAAATATACTTTACTTACAACACGTCTATATAAATAATGTAAACCGCCACACCACTAGCCACACATCGCTAAACGCGTAGTACGTATAAAAGTTAAAACTTTAATAAATTTATTTGAAATGAAGCTATCGTGATTATTTTTTAGATAATGGTTTAAGGTGAAATCTTTTGAACGTACTCAGTCTTATCCTTACTTCATCTTAAATTTCGCTAAGTAGTTACTCAGTATAAGCTTAAGTTTCGAATGTATGGTCTAATGACACTAAGCTTGTGGTTAGCTTTGTTTCAATAGCGAGTTGATTCTGTAAAATACCTTTAATTCTAAAAAGAAGCAACCATACATGTTGAAAGTATTTTAAACTTATACAAAAGAAATAAGTCAATCTAGATTGAAATAAACAATGGAAGCCTCATTGACATTTTTGGAATGAAGGATCATCATAGTCCATTGAAATGTTACATGATCTTTCCATTTTTTATAGGACGCAATTTTATTTTTGGGACATATGTGGAGGCTAATAGAAGCATAACCCCAAGTTTGTGGGATTGCCGCCCTTGTCCCCCGGCCGCCATCTTGGAAAAAGTGGTGCAAACACCTTTTTCGCGATATCTCGGAAACTATACGCCCTACAAAAAATTTGAAACGACATGATTTGTAGCAAATCGCATTGCCTACAAATGTGTTCATATAATTTTTTGCCCTAAATTTAAAATTAAAGAAGTTATAAGCAAAAAAGTGAAAAAACTTCTATAAAAAAAATCTTTTTTGCTCTTAACTTTTTTTATATTTTTTAAATTTGTTATTATATAATTTATATTTGTATAAATTAATTGGCTTAGTTGATAGCGTGTTCGGACACCGCGTCGATAGACGTAGGTTCAAATCCTAACAACTAAGTCGGTGAAGTGCTTTAGGTGAAGGAAACAACTTAATGATGAAACCGTTGCAGGGCTTTTTCTAAATACGACTTTCTAGCTAGCACCCTTAAGTTGAAAATCTGTCGTCAAGCACCTTTTGATATATTCCGGCAGCTGCACTTGAGAACCAGTGCCACCGTAGGCTTATCATACATACCATTTCAGATGACGTCATCATTTAATTGTGATTAAACGCAACCTATACAGTAAAAAAAAGCAATACTCGTTCGTAATACCGATTGATGACAGAGGCGAAATTACGTTTAAATTATTCTTCACTAGCGATCCCGGGGGACGTTGTCCCACAGTGATAGTAAAAAAAAAAAAGTAGCCCAAATTACTCCTTATAAAATAATAAATTGAGCCGTCACGGAACGCCTGGCAGATGTGAAACACATGTGTAACATTTATTATACAACATATTTATATACACTACAGGTATGCGAGCTCAGTGCGACAAGAGATATTGCGCACAGTCGCTTGCGCATGGCATCGCGTCGCCACGTCTCGCCACGCCAACAATCAGGCTTACCCTCACCTATAGATGTTTCACATCAAAAAAACCTTGAGAAATTATATTCTTATATCTTCATCATGAATCACTTTATCTACTTGTGAAAACGGCATGAAAATACGTTAATTCAATTTTTAGTTTATAGAGAACAGACAGACAGGAACTGCAGAGGACTTTGCTTTATAATATGTAGTGATAAACTCGACAATAAGTTATCAGTACATATTATAAAATCATATTGTACATTCGGGTATGAAAAACAAAGGTAAGTAAAATGTTTGTATGAGAGTTTGTGGTAAGAAATACATTTAACAAAATTACCCTATTTTCTGAATTTGGCACACCCCGGTATTGCATTGTTTCGTAAACGATTTAATCACTTCCAGTCGCTCGGCTGTAATGGCATACGTAATTGAGGCCATATTTTAGGACTTGTGGATTTATTGTAGATATAAAACACATTTTTACCGTTATTATGCAAATATGATTGGATTATCATATAACGGGTAACTAGCACTCTTTGTGGGCGCCGTAGAGGTGTTTGTTAAATGATGTAACTTACTTATGTAAGTTAAAGTAAAAGTTTTTTTTTATGTTTAAACCTTTTTTACTTATGTAATAGGTATACAATATTTATATATATGTGCTCATCGGCGAGCGATCCAATATTAAGTGAGGCGCCGAACCACTCGCGCAGCTATTGCGCCCGCGCAGCCCCCGCCCCCGTGCAATTATGTTCCATCCTCTCCCCTGTACGTAGGTGGTAGCGTTGTCGCCGTGACACTGGGTGTATATGTCAAATAATCAAATTATCAATGAGAGAGTCATAAATGAGAGTCAGATATCAAATATCGGAACAATATTTCGGAATCTGCTGTGTAATGCGTTGGTGTTTCTGCTCACTTGAAAATTGAATGAATAATTGATATTTAATAATCTTTGAAGTACAAAATAAAAATAAAATAACATTCCTTTATATCATATTTAAAAAAAACGTTGATTTCAAAAAGTGTCTAGAACTCCATTCTCTTTTGTCCTTTTCATACATATTTCCTTGAATACTTATGTAATTATTATGATAATTACAAGTAATTTCTGTGACAAAAATTGATGTTTTTTTAAATAATTCGTAGTTTCTTCAATAGTCATAGAGTCATATTTGGCAACATTGATAAACATTATTAACATTATTATTTCCTATAATTCTAGATTTTGAATAAACAAGTTAGATGAATCAAGTTCGTACAATAACTTTATGGTTCTAGATAACTTCGAAATTCAGATCGATTCTGATACTGAAATGATAAACGAGCCAGCGAAGCGGAAGGTTGGCTATAAATTTATAGAGCAATTGGTCATATTCGTGTTGTGCTATGCAAATTGTAGCGTTCCGTTAAAGTTGTGTTTAAGTACGTAAAGTTTTTTATTTTTTTTTATTTTAAAAATAAGATGATTTCTAAAATATTAAAAGTAAGCATCGTATGCAAAACAATTACAAGATCTTAATTACGCGTGTACCAATCAATTCAATTAAATGTTGTCTCAGCAGACATTTCCATTATAAGTTTTGACCTGAATAAGAAGATTTGATAAGAGTTACTATTTACGATTACAATAAAATAATATTATCTGCTTCTAATAGCCATACTGCAGGCTTTATACCGAGGGGAAAGCAAGGGTATAACCTTAACACCAATCTGCGACGCTTTTGCGATTTCACATCTCGAGAAATCCACAGTTTTTGAAATTTTATCCACTGTACTACACAATTCTCAGATTTAGGTTTCTTTACAACATTTTTCTTCACCTTCATTATAGTGTCACCAATTCCTCATTAGTAAATGTACAGATATCTATATAAGGTGACTGTTTAGAAAGTAGCAATATTTCTGGAGGACATTCTGCACTCGATTCCCGTTTTAAATATAACTTAGGTTTTCTTGGTTGTTTATTAGTATATGTTTTAATATTATTATTTTACATGTTAGATGTGATCATGAAGTGTCATATCCTAGAATGGTGCGAGTGTCTAAACTTCACTTGGTAAACTTCACACTTGCGTACTACGAATTGTTATTCCGCCAACCAAATCAGTCCACTACGTAAGAATAACTTCAATGATTACTGTAAAAAAGATTCAAAGAAAAACGAACCGCCTTCTAAAAAACACGAACTCAAAATTGTGAAATAATATTTTATCCTCTTTATTTTACAAGTTCTAAAAATAGTTTAAGATCCAAATCCGAAATTCAAATAATACTTATTATATTTATTTTTGAAGTCGGCGCATCGACAACGAAATCCCCGTCCAAACCGAATCAGTAGTTTTTGAGAAAATCGTGGACGTATAAGCTATATACATACGGATTCTATAAAGAACGTACTGTTTTTAAGTCGGCTAAAAATATCAATAAATGTGTTGTGATTTCCAATAGCATTTTAGAAGGCTTATTCACGAAAATTTATACCATTTTTAGTCCTCTCCAAAGTATAGTGGCAATCATTCTGATGGCTGATGTTCAGTGCAATAAGGCCGGACGGAATATTTTAGTTTAGTACTCGCATGCAGTTGAATTTCTGTCATTTCGTCGTTTGATATTTTTTCGTAGTTTAAATATTCACTAATTCATTATTTGATGTTTTATTTGATGTTGAAACGTGTGTTGGTGTTTTGTAAAATATGTATGGTTTGAGGGTAGCCATGTGGGTATTTGAAATAGACAGCCTACCGTGCTACAATATCTTTAAGAAATTTCCTTCGATTCTCATTGTAGAAGTTGAATCTACGTTAACGGATGTGGAGTCTAAACGCGTTATCATAACGTCTTCCACCTTTGACTTTGCTTTATTCACGAGTTTATAAGTCGATCTAAGTTGCGTTTTTGTATTCTACTGCAGTCGTAGTTTGGAACAATATATTCACAATTCTTCTCTGATATATTACATACCACATGTCCTAAAGCATTATATGTGCCTATTTAATTTTGATATAAAACTGTGCTCAATCAACTAGGCATGGAACATTTCATACATCATTGCTACTTTTTATATCATACGCGTAAAATAGTAGACAAATTAGTTAAATCGAATAAAATATCGCTAATTCTGGAATTTCTTGCATAGTTTCTTTTGATATTACGATATAAGGAACTGTGAATATATGAAGGAGCTTCTGTGGAATACTTACTTTTATTTTAAATAGCACCTTTTTTATTTAAGACAACTGATATATAATTTCACTTCAAGTCGTAATAAAATAGCTATAATTTTCATTTCTATTTTCTCATTCATGATAGCAATTCTATCATTCTTTAAAATAAAGAACAACTGCGATTGGCAATTTAACCGCAACTTGATTACTCTAGACGAAAGATAAAGTAGAATCTTGTTTAAATGATAAAATACAATTAATAATCACGTCAGCATTTTTTTTTATAGTAGCACGGCAAAGTGACTGCACTGTGCCTGATGGTAAGCATAGTACAATCCAAAAACAATGGCGAGCACCGAGTGACACGCTATCCATCGCCGGTCGCCGCTGTCATGCCGGCCTGCGAAAAGCTGGATATGCACAGGCTGATCCCGAACGCGACCCGCAAAAGCGAATCACTATGACGGGCTTTTTCGCCATATACATGGTGGTTGCGACCCAGTCAGGCTGTAAAACCCTACCACGCCGCTTTCGCCATTGCCTCGTTCGTTATTCAGCAGGGTGCACCACGTGCAGGTGAGGTTGGCTTGGGTGTCTCAAGTCTTAGATGTTATTTGACACCCCTTACACCCTTACTACTCTCAAGTTGAACATATGTCCCCAAGCATCCGTTAGTGTATTCCGGAAGTTACACTTTACACTTGGGAACCAGTTCCTGCTTTGGGTTTAGCGTATTTATAATCTTGGACCACATCGTTTTAAACATCACGTGAAATTGAGCTCAAACACTAAAACTTATAAAGTAAAAAAAAAAACAGCAAATATCCTTTGCATATTAGGTGTTTATCATTGTCGTATGAGAAAAAAAGTATTCGACTCATTTACGTTCATCCCACTATGGTGCGAAGTTTGGCTCGAAATTCATCACAATTATTAAAACTGAACCTAATGATAGTAAAGTGCTTATTATCAGACCAAATATCTATATAATTATGAGTAAAGGTCTAGCACAATAAGAAACAGTGTTAAAGAATAGAGATAAATAGATTATCATATTTGTAAGAAAGAAAATAGTATTCAACTTGTTTACAATCCTCTTGCTATGATGCGAAGTTTGGCTCGAAATTGATCACAATTATTAAAAATACATTTATTGATAATAAAACAGTACAAGTATAAAAATCGAATTACATATAAGGTTATGAAAGAAATAAATTCATTAGCATTTTTGTGAGAAAGAGAAAAGTATCAGACTCGTTTACGCTACACCCGCAATGATGCGAAGTTTCGTTCGAAATTCATCACGATTATAAAAAATAAACCTATTGATAACAAAACAAGTTATTGAAAGTGTAAAAAATTAACTACGAGTAACGCAATGACTAATAGGAATACATTCATCATCCTAACATCGGCGACAATCTCTAGTTTTAGAATCAGTTTGTAATTTAGTTTAATAGAGAGAGTAATCCTAACATCGGCGACAATCTCTAGTTTTAGAATCAGTTTGTAATTTAGTTTAATAGAGAGAGTAATCCTAACATCGGCGACAATCTCTAGTTTTAGAATCAGTTTGTAATTTAGTTTAATAGAGAGAGTAATCCTAACATCGGCGACAATCTCTAGTTTTAGAATCAGTTTGTAATTTAGTTTAATAGAGAGAGTAATCCTAACATCGGCGACAATCTCTAGTTTTAGAATCAGTTTGTAATTTAGTTTAATAGAGAGAGTAATCCTAACATCGGCGACAATCTCTAGTTTTAGAATCAGTTTGTAATTTAGTTTAATAGAGAGAGTAATCCTAACATCGGCGACAATCTCTAGTTTTAGAATCAGTTTGTAATTTAGTTTAATAGAGAGAGTAATCCTAACATCGGCGACAATCTCTAGTTTTAGAATCAGTTTGTAATTTAGTTTAATAGAGAGAGTAATCCTAACATCGGCGACAATCTCTAGTTTTAGAATCAGTTTGTAATTTAGTTTAATAGAGAGAGTAATCCTAACATCGGCGACAATCTCTAGTTTTAGAATCAGTTTGTAATTTAGTTTAATAGAGAGAGTAATCCTAACATCGGCGACAATCTCTAGTTTTAGAATCAGTTTGTAATTTAGTTTAATAGAGAGAGTAATCCTAACATCGGCGACAATCTCTAGTTTTAGAATCAGTTTGTAATTTAGTTTAATAGAGAGAGTAATCCTAACATCGGCGACAATCTCTAGTTTTAGAATCAGTTTGTAATTTAGTTTAATAGAGAGAGTAATCCTAACATCGGCGACAATCTCTAGTTTTAGAATCAGTTTGTAATTTAGTTTAATAGAGAGAGTAATCCTAACATCGGCGACAATCTCTAGTTTTAGAATCAGTTTGTAATTTAGTTTAATAGAGAGAGTAATCCTAACATCGGCGACAATCTCTAGTTTTAGAATCAGTTTGTAATTTAGTTTAATAGAGAGAGTAATCCTAACATCGGCGACAATCTCTAGTTTTAGAATCAGTTTGTAATTTAGTTTAATAGAGAGAGTAATCCTAACATCGGCGACAATCTCTAGTTTTAGAATCAGTTTGTAATTTAGTTTAATAGAGAGAGTAATCCTAACATCGGCGACAATCTCTAGTTTTAGAATCAGTTTGTAATTTAGTTTAATAGAGAGAGTAATCCTAACATCGGCGACAATCTCTAGTTTTAGAATCAGTTTGTAATTTAGTTTAATAGAGAGAGTAATCCTAACATCGGCGACAATCTCTAGTTTTAGAATCAGTTTGTAATTTAGTTTAATAGAGAGAGTAATCCTAACATCGGCGACAATCTCTAGTTTTAGAATCAGTTTGTAATTTAGTTTAATAGAGAGAGTAATCCTAACATCGGCGACAATCTCTAGTTTTAGAATCAGTTTGTAATTTAGTTTAATAGAGAGAGTAATCCTAACATCGGCGACAATCTCTAGTTTTAGAATCAGTTTGTAATTTAGTTTAATAGAGAGAGTAATCCTAACATCGGCGACAATCTCTAGTTTTAGAATCAGTTTGTAATTTAGTTTAATAGAGAGAGTAATCCTAACATCGGCGACAATCTCTAGTTTTAGAATCAGTTTGTAATTTAGTTTAATAGAGAGAGTAATCCTAACATCGGCGACAATCTCTAGTTTTAGAATCAGTTTGTAATTTAGTTTAATAGAGAGAGTAATCCTAACATCGGCGACAATCTCTAGTTTTAGAATCAGTTTGTAATTTAGTTTAATAGAGAGAGTAATCCTAACATCGGCGACAATCTCTAGTTTTAGAATCAGTTTGTAATTTAGTTTAATAGAGAGAGTAATCCTAACATCGGCGACAATCTCTAGTTTTAGAATCAGTTTGTAATTTAGTTTAATAGAGAGAGTAATCCTAACATCGGCGACAATCTCTAGTTTTAGAATCAGTTTGTAATTTAGTTTAATAGAGAGAGTAATCCTAACATCGGCGACAATCTCTAGTTTTAGAATCAGTTTGTAATTTAGTTTAATAGAGAGAGTAATCCTAACATCGGCGACAATCTCTAGTTTTAGAATCAGTTTGTAATTTAGTTTAATAGAGAGAGTAATCCTAACATCGGCGACAATCTCTAGTTTTAGAATCAGTTTGTAATTTAGTTTAATAGAGAGAGTAATCCTAACATCGGCGACAATCTCTAGTTTTAGAATCAGTTTGTAATTTAGTTTAATAGAGAGAGTAATCCTAACATCGGCGACAATCTCTAGTTTTAGAATCAGTTTGTAATTTAGTTTAATAGAGAGAGTAATCCTAACATCGGCGACAATCTCTAGTTTTAGAATCAGTTTGTAATTTAGTTTAATAGAGAGAGTAATCCTAACATCGGCGACAATCTCTAGTTTTAGAATCAGTTTGTAATTTAGTTTAATAGAGAGAGTAATCCTAACATCGGCGACAATCTCTAGTTTTAGAATCAGTTTGTAATTTAGTTTAATAGAGAGAGTAATCCTAACATCGGCGACAATCTCTAGTTTTAGAATCAGTTTGTAATTTAGTTTAATAGAGAGAGTAATCCTAACATCGGCGACAATCTCTAGTTTTAGAATCAGTTTGTAATTTAGTTTAATAGAGAGAGTAATCCTAACATCGGCGACAATCTCTAGTTTTAGAATCAGTTTGTAATTTAGTTTAATAGAGAGAGTAATCCTAACATCGGCGACAATCTCTAGTTTTAGAATCAGTTTGTAATTTAGTTTAATAGAGAGAGTAATCCTAACATCGGCGACAATCTCTAGTTTTAGAATCAGTTTGTAATTTAGTTTAATAGAGAGAGTAATCCTAACATCGGCGACAATCTCTAGTTTTAGAATCAGTTTGTAATTTAGTTTAATAGAGAGAGTAATCCTAACATCGGCGACAATCTCTAGTTTTAGAATCAGTTTGTAATTTAGTTTAATAGAGAGAGTAATCCTAACATCGGCGACAATCTCTAGTTTTAGAATCAGTTTGTAATTTAGTTTAATAGAGAGAGTAATCCTAACATCGGCGACAATCTCTAGTTTTAGAATCAGTTTGTAATTTAGTTTAATAGAGAGAGTAATCCTAACATCGGCGACAATCTCTAGTTTTAGAATCAGTTTGTAATTTAGTTTAATAGAGAGAGTAATCCTAACATCGGCGACAATCTCTAGTTTTAGAATCAGTTTGTAATTTAGTTTAATAGAGAGAGTAATCCTAACATCGGCGACAATCTCTAGTTTTAGAATCAGTTTGTAATTTAGTTTAATAGAGAGAGTAATCCTAACATCGGCGACAATCTCTAGTTTTAGAATCAGTTTGTAATTTAGTTTAATAGAGAGAGTAATCCTAACATCGGCGACAATCTCTAGTTTTAGAATCAGTTTGTAATTTAGTTTAATAGAGAGAGTAATCCTAACATCGGCGACAATCTCTAGTTTTAGAATCAGTTTGTAATTTAGTTTAATAGAGAGAGTAATCCTAACATCGGCGACAATCTCTAGTTTTAGAATCAGTTTGTAATTTAGTTTAATAGAGAGAGTAATCCTAACATCGGCGACAATCTCTAGTTTTAGAATCAGTTTGTAATTTAGTTTAATAGAGAGAGTAATCCTAACATCGGCGACAATCTCTAGTTTTAGAATCAGTTTGTAATTTAGTTTAATAGAGAGAGTAATCCTAACATCGGCGACAATCTCTAGTTTTAGAATCAGTTTGTAATTTAGTTTAATAGAGAGAGTAATCCTAACATCGGCGACAATCTCTAGTTTTAGAATCAGTTTGTAATTTAGTTTAATAGAGAGAGTAATCCTAACATCGGCGACAATCTCTAGTTTTAGAATCAGTTTGTAATTTAGTTTAATAGAGAGAGTAATCCTAACATCGGCGACAATCTCTAGTTTTAGAATCAGTTTGTAATTTAGTTTAATAGAGAGAGTAATCCTAACATCGGCGACAATCTCTAGTTTTAGAATCAGTTTGTAATTTAGTTTAATAGAGAGAGTAATCCTAACATCGGCGACAATCTCTAGTTTTAGAATCAGTTTGTAATTTAGTTTAATAGAGAGAGTAATCCTAACATCGGCGACAATCTCTAGTTTTAGAATCAGTTTGTAATTTAGTTTAATAGAGAGAGTAATCCTAACATCGGCGACAATCTCTAGTTTTAGAATCAGTTTGTAATTTAGTTTAATAGAGAGAGTAATCCTAACATCGGCGACAATCTCTAGTTTTAGAATCAGTTTGTAATTTAGTTTAATAGAGAGAGTAATCCTAACATCGGCGACAATCTCTAGTTTTAGAATCAGTTTGTAATTTAGTTTAATAGAGAGAGTAATCCTAACATCGGCGACAATCTCTAGTTTTAGAATCAGTTTGTAATTTAGTTTAATAGAGAGAGTAATCCTAACATCGGCGACAATCTCTAGTTTTAGAATCAGTTTGTAATTTAGTTTAATAGAGAGAGTAATCCTAACATCGGCGACAATCTCTAGTTTTAGAATCAGTTTGTAATTTAGTTTAATAGAGAGAGTAATCCTAACATCGGCGACAATCTCTAGTTTTAGAATCAGTTTGTAATTTAGTTTAATAGAGAGAGTAATCCTAACATCGGCGACAATCTCTAGTTTTAGAATCAGTTTGTAATTTAGTTTAATAGAGAGAGTAATCCTAACATCGGCGACAATCTCTAGTTTTAGAATCAGTTTGTAATTTAGTTTAATAGAGAGAGTAATCCTAACATCGGCGACAATCTCTAGTTTTAGAATCAGTTTGTAATTTAGTTTAATAGAGAGAGTAATCCTAACATCGGCGACAATCTCTAGTTTTAGAATCAGTTTGTAATTTAGTTTAATAGAGAGAGTAATCCTAACATCGGCGACAATCTCTAGTTTTAGAATCAGTTTGTAATTTAGTTTAATAGAGAGAGTAATCCTAACATCGGCGACAATCTCTAGTTTTAGAATCAGTTTGTAATTTAGTTTAATAGAGAGAGTAATCCTAACATCGGCGACAATCTCTAGTTTTAGAATCAGTTTGTAATTTAGTTTAATAGAGAGAGTAATCCTAACATCGGCGACAATCTCTAGTTTTAGAATCAGTTTGTAATTTAGTTTAATAGAGAGAGTAATCCTAACATCGGCGACAATCTCTAGTTTTAGAATCAGTTTGTAATTTAGTTTAATAGAGAGAGTAATCCTAACATCGGCGACAATCTCTAGTTTTAGAATCAGTTTGTAATTTAGTTTAATAGAGAGAGTAATCCTAACATCGGCGACAATCTCTAGTTTTAGAATCAGTTTGTAATTTAGTTTAATAGAGAGAGTAATCCTAACATCGGCGACAATCTCTAGTTTTAGAATCAGTTTGTAATTTAGTTTAATAGAGAGAGTAATCCTAACATCGGCGACAATCTCTAGTTTTAGAATCAGTTTGTAATTTAGTTTAATAGAGAGAGTAATCCTAACATCGGCGACAATCTCTAGTTTTAGAATCAGTTTGTAATTTAGTTTAATAGAGAGAGTAATCCTAACATCGGCGACAATCTCTAGTTTTAGAATCAGTTTGTAATTTAGTTTAATAGAGAGAGTAATCCTAACATCGGCGACAATCTCTAGTTTTAGAATCAGTTTGTAATTTAGTTTAATAGAGAGAGTAATCCTAACATCGGCGACAATCTCTAGTTTTAGAATCAGTTTGTAATTTAGTTTAATAGAGAGAGTAATCCTAACATCGGCGACAATCTCTAGTTTTAGAATCAGTTTGTAATTTAGTTTAATAGAGAGAGTAATCCTAACATCGGCGACAATCTCTAGTTTTAGAATCAGTTTGTAATTTAGTTTAATAGAGAGAGTAATCCTAACATCGGCGACAATCTCTAGTTTTAGAATCAGTTTGTAATTTAGTTTAATAGAGAGAGTAATCCTAACATCGGCGACAATCTCTAGTTTTAGAATCAGTTTGTAATTTAGTTTAATAGAGAGAGTAATCCTAACATCGGCGACAATCTCTAGTTTTAGAATCAGTTTGTAATTTAGTTTAATAGAGAGAGTAATCCTAACATCGGCGACAATCTCTAGTTTTAGAATCAGTTTGTAATTTAGTTTAATAGAGAGAGTAATCCTAACATCGGCGACAATCTCTAGTTTTAGAATCAGTTTGTAATTTAGTTTAATAGAGAGAGTAATCCTAACATCGGCGACAATCTCTAGTTTTAGAATCAGTTTGTAATTTAGTTTAATAGAGAGAGTAATCCTAACATCGGCGACAATCTCTAGTTTTAGAATCAGTTTGTAATTTAGTTTAATAGAGAGAGTAATCCTAACATCGGCGACAATCTCTAGTTTTAGAATCAGTTTGTAATTTAGTTTAATAGAGAGAGTAATCCTAACATCGGCGACAATCTCTAGTTTTAGAATCAGTTTGTAATTTAGTTTAATAGAGAGAGTAATCCTAACATCGGCGACAATCTCTAGTTTTAGAATCAGTTTGTAATTTAGTTTAATAGAGAGAGTAATCCTAACATCGGCGACAATCTCTAGTTTTAGAATCAGTTTGTAATTTAGTTTAATAGAGAGAGTAATCCTAACATCGGCGACAATCTCTAGTTTTAGAATCAGTTTGTAATTTAGTTTAATAGAGAGAGTAATCCTAACATCGGCGACAATCTCTAGTTTTAGAATCAGTTTGTAATTTAGTTTAATAGAGAGAGTAATCCTAACATCGGCGACAATCTCTAGTTTTAGAATCAGTTTGTAATTTAGTTTAATAGAGAGAGTAATCCTAACATCGGCGACAATCTCTAGTTTTAGAATCAGTTTGTAATTTAGTTTAATAGAGAGAGTAATCCTAACATCGGCGACAATCTCTAGTTTTAGAATCAGTTTGTAATTTAGTTTAATAGAGAGAGTAATCCTAACATCGGCGACAATCTCTAGTTTTAGAATCAGTTTGTAATTTAGTTTAATAGAGAGAGTAATCCTAACATCGGCGACAATCTCTAGTTTTAGAATCAGTTTGTAATTTAGTTTAATAGAGAGAGTAATCCTAACATCGGCGACAATCTCTAGTTTTAGAATCAGTTTGTAATTTAGTTTAATAGAGAGAGTAATCCTAACATCGGCGACAATCTCTAGTTTTAGAATCAGTTTGTAATTTAGTTTAATAGAGAGAGTAATCCTAACATCGGCGACAATCTCTAGTTTTAGAATCAGTTTGTAATTTAGTTTAATAGAGAGAGTAATCCTAACATCGGCGACAATCTCTAGTTTTAGAATCAGTTTGTAATTTAGTTTAATAGAGAGAGTAATCCTAACATCGGCGACAATCTCTAGTTTTAGAATCAGTTTGTAATTTAGTTTAATAGAGAGAGTAATCCTAACATCGGCGACAATCTCTAGTTTTAGAATCAGTTTGTAATTTAGTTTAATAGAGAGAGTAATCCTAACATCGGCGACAATCTCTAGTTTTAGAATCAGTTTGTAATTTAGTTTAATAGAGAGAGTAATCCTAACATCGGCGACAATCTCTAGTTTTAGAATCAGTTTGTAATTTAGTTTAATAGAGAGAGTAATCCTAACATCGGCGACAATCTCTAGTTTTAGAATCAGTTTGTAATTTAGTTTAATAGAGAGAGTAATCCTAACATCGGCGACAATCTCTAGTTTTAGAATCAGTTTGTAATTTAGTTTAATAGAGAGAGTAATCCTAACATCGGCGACAATCTCTAGTTTTAGAATCAGTTTGTAATTTAGTTTAATAGAGAGAGTAATCCTAACATCGGCGACAATCTCTAGTTTTAGAATCAGTTTGTAATTTAGTTTAATAGAGAGAGTAATCCTAACATCGGCGACAATCTCTAGTTTTAGAATCAGTTTGTAATTTAGTTTAATAGAGAGAGTAATCCTAACATCGGCGACAATCTCTAGTTTTAGAATCAGTTTGTAATTTAGTTTAATAGAGAGAGTAATCCTAACATCGGCGACAATCTCTAGTTTTAGAATCAGTTTGTAATTTAGTTTAATAGAGAGAGTAATCCTAACATCGGCGACAATCTCTAGTTTTAGAATCAGTTTGTAATTTAGTTTAATAGAGAGAGTAATCCTAACATCGGCGACAATCTCTAGTTTTAGAATCAGTTTGTAATTTAGTTTAATAGAGAGAGTAATCCTAACATCGGCGACAATCTCTAGTTTTAGAATCAGTTTGTAATTTAGTTTAATAGAGAGAGTAATCCTAACATCGGCGACAATCTCTAGTTTTAGAATCAGTTTGTAATTTAGTTTAATAGAGAGAGTAATCCTAACATCGGCGACAATCTCTAGTTTTAGAATCAGTTTGTAATTTAGTTTAATAGAGAGAGTAATCCTAACATCGGCGACAATCTCTAGTTTTAGAATCAGTTTGTAATTTAGTTTAATAGAGAGAGTAATCCTAACATCGGCGACAATCTCTAGTTTTAGAATCAGTTTGTAATTTAGTTTAATAGAGAGAGTAATCCTAACATCGGCGACAATCTCTAGTTTTAGAATCAGTTTGTAATTTAGTTTAATAGAGAGAGTAATCCTAACATCGGCGACAATCTCTAGTTTTAGAATCAGTTTGTAATTTAGTTTAATAGAGAGAGTAATCCTAACATCGGCGACAATCTCTAGTTTTAGAATCAGTTTGTAATTTAGTTTAATAGAGAGAGTAATCCTAACATCGGCGACAATCTCTAGTTTTAGAATCAGTTTGTAATTTAGTTTAATAGAGAGAGTAATCCTAACATCGGCGACAATCTCTAGTTTTAGAATCAGTTTGTAATTTAGTTTAATAGAGAGAGTAATCCTAACATCGGCGACAATCTCTAGTTTTAGAATCAGTTTGTAATTTAGTTTAATAGAGAGAGTAATCCTAACATCGGCGACAATCTCTAGTTTTAGAATCAGTTTGTAATTTAGTTTAATAGAGAGAGTAATCCTAACATCGGCGACAATCTCTAGTTTTAGAATCAGTTTGTAATTTAGTTTAATAGAGAGAGTAATCCTAACATCGGCGACAATCTCTAGTTTTAGAATCAGTTTGTAATTTAGTTTAATAGAGAGAGTAATCCTAACATCGGCGACAATCTCTAGTTTTAGAATCAGTTTGTAATTTAGTTTAATAGAGAGAGTAATCCTAACATCGGCGACAATCTCTAGTTTTAGAATCAGTTTGTAATTTAGTTTAATAGAGAGAGTAATCCTAACATCGGCGACAATCTCTAGTTTTAGAATCAGTTTGTAATTTAGTTTAATAGAGAGAGTAATCCTAACATCGGCGACAATCTCTAGTTTTAGAATCAGTTTGTAATTTAGTTTAATAGAGAGAGTAATCCTAACATCGGCGACAATCTCTAGTTTTAGAATCAGTTTGTAATTTAGTTTAATAGAGAGAGTAATCCTAACATCGGCGACAATCTCTAGTTTTAGAATCAGTTTGTAATTTAGTTTAATAGAGAGAGTAATCCTAACATCGGCGACAATCTCTAGTTTTAGAATCAGTTTGTAATTTAGTTTAATAGAGAGAGTAATCCTAACATCGGCGACAATCTCTAGTTTTAGAATCAGTTTGTAATTTAGTTTAATAGAGAGAGTAATCCTAACATCGGCGACAATCTCTAGTTTTAGAATCAGTTTGTAATTTAGTTTAATAGAGAGAGTAATCCTAACATCGGCGACAATCTCTAGTTTTAGAATCAGTTTGTAATTTAGTTTAATAGAGAGAGTAATCCTAACATCGGCGACAATCTCTAGTTTTAGAATCAGTTTGTAATTTAGTTTAATAGAGAGAGTAATCCTAACATCGGCGACAATCTCTAGTTTTAGAATCAGTTTGTAATTTAGTTTAATAGAGAGAGTAATCCTAACATCGGCGACAATCTCTAGTTTTAGAATCAGTTTGTAATTTAGTTTAATAGAGAGAGTAATCCTAACATCGGCGACAATCTCTAGTTTTAGAATCAGTTTGTAATTTAGTTTAATAGAGAGAGTAATCCTAACATCGGCGACAATCTCTAGTTTTAGAATCAGTTTGTAATTTAGTTTAATAGAGAGAGTAATCCTAACATCGGCGACAATCTCTAGTTTTAGAATCAGTTTGTAATTTAGTTTAATAGAGAGAGTAATCCTAACATCGGCGACAATCTCTAGTTTTAGAATCAGTTTGTAATTTAGTTTAATAGAGAGAGTAATCCTAACATCGGCGACAATCTCTAGTTTTAGAATCAGTTTGTAATTTAGTTTAATAGAGAGAGTAATCCTAACATCGGCGACAATCTCTAGTTTTAGAATCAGTTTGTAATTTAGTTTAATAGAGAGAGTAATCCTAACATCGGCGACAATCTCTAGTTTTAGAATCAGTTTGTAATTTAGTTTAATAGAGAGAGTAATCCTAACATCGGCGACAATCTCTAGTTTTAGAATCAGTTTGTAATTTAGTTTAATAGAGAGAGTAATCCTAACATCGGCGACAATCTCTAGTTTTAGAATCAGTTTGTAATTTAGTTTAATAGAGAGAGTAATCCTAACATCGGCGACAATCTCTAGTTTTAGAATCAGTTTGTAATTTAGTTTAATAGAGAGAGTAATCCTAACATCGGCGACAATCTCTAGTTTTAGAATCAGTTTGTAATTTAGTTTAATAGAGAGAGTAATCCTAACATCGGCGACAATCTCTAGTTTTAGAATCAGTTTGTAATTTAGTTTAATAGAGAGAGTAATCCTAACATCGGCGACAATCTCTAGTTTTAGAATCAGTTTGTAATTTAGTTTAATAGAGAGAGTAATCCTAACATCGGCGACAATCTCTAGTTTTAGAATCAGTTTGTAATTTAGTTTAATAGAGAGAGTAATCCTAACATCGGCGACAATCTCTAGTTTTAGAATCAGTTTGTAATTTAGTTTAATAGAGAGAGTAATCCTAACATCGGCGACAATCTCTAGTTTTAGAATCAGTTTGTAATTTAGTTTAATAGAGAGAGTAATCCTAACATCGGCGACAATCTCTAGTTTTAGAATCAGTTTGTAATTTAGTTTAATAGAGAGAGTAAGCCTAACATCGGCGACAATCTCTAGTTTTAGAATCAGTTTGTAATTTAGTTTAATAGAGAGAGTAAGCCTAACATCGGCGACAATCTCTAGTTTTAGAATCAGTTTGTAATTTAGTTTAATAGAGAGAGTAATCCTAACATCGGCGACAATCTCTAGTTTTAGAATCAGTTTGTAATTTAGTTTAATAGAGAGAGTAATCCTAACATCGGCGACAATCTCTAGTTTTAGAATCAGTTTGTAATTTAGTTTAATAGAGAGAGTAATCCTAACATCGGCGACAATCTCTAGTTTTAGAATCAGTTTGTAATTTAGTTTAATAGAGAGAGTAATCCTAACATCGGCGACAATCTCTAGTTTTAGAATCAGTTTGTAATTTAGTTTAATAGAGAGAGTAATCCTAACATCGGCGACAATCTCTAGTTTTAGAATCAGTTTGTAATTTAGTTTAATAGAGAGAGTAATCCTAACATCGGCGACAATCTCTAGTTTTAGAATCAGTTTGTAATTTAGTTTAATAGAGAGAGTAATCCTAACATCGGCGACAATCTCTAGTTTTAGAATCAGTTTGTAATTTAGTTTAATAGAGAGAGTAATCCTAACATCGGCGACAATCTCTAGTTTTAGAATCAGTTTGTAATTTAGTTTAATAGAGAGAGTAATCCTAACATCGGCGACAATCTCTAGTTTTAGAATCAGTTTGTAATTTAGTTTAATAGAGAGAGTAATCCTAACATCGGCGACAATCTCTAGTTTTAGAATCAGTTTGTAATTTAGTTTAATAGAGAGAGTAATCCTAACATCGGCGACAATCTCTAGTTTTAGAATCAGTTTGTAATTTAGTTTAATAGAGAGAGTAATCCTAACATCGGCGACAATCTCTAGTTTTAGAATCAGTTTGTAATTTCGTTTAATCAATTAATATAAAGTAATTTGTTTTTTTTTGGATCCTCCGGTTCTGACCTTCGTAACTTACATACATACATTGTTTATATACATTTAAGAATATAGGTATATCCGTGAGAATAAAATCAGCAATAAATGACCAGTTCAAAACCAGTTTTGAATGACCATCAAAGAATATTAAACTCATGATATAATTTGAAAACTTTACAGAAACAATTAAGAATCGTCTTCTTTTTGAACTCAGTTAATAATTTTATCATATATGGAGAACGTAACGTTTATTGCATAATATTCGTTCGTATTGTGTTGTTTTTGATTAAGCATTTGATTAGAGCAGCATTGACACAAACGAATTAGAAAATATTTCAAACAGAAATAAAAGAAGTTTGTTATGCGAAAACACAAAAATTATGCTCTAGTTTTCTGGTCTATTTGATGATAGATCCATTTAAATTTGAAACGTATCGTTACAATTGGAGAGAATATGATAGAATTTTTATAATTCGAGCGTTTGCAGAGCTGTATGTTCGATATCTTGGCAACGGATCGCGTGCAGCCGTAACAGCCGTCCACCGAGCTTAGCTTCTTTTCAAGTTTTTACTACCTCCATGTGGATTGGTTATAACCGTATCGATCACGATTATGACAGTAGGTGTGTGTTTTGTTTTGGTATTTCGCGTGAGATAAGATTTTGAATTTAATATGTTGAAACTGAGCAAAGAATTCCTAGAAAGTTTAATCTTTTTTATACTTTATAGGTTTTGGCGATGTAAATTGAAGTTGATGTTAACTCGTTTGTGCACCAATAGATGGCACTGTACAATAACTTGGTACAACTGTATCGCGGTGTCAAGTGGAACGCCAAATTAATGTGCTTACCGGAGCTTCTATACACATTTGGATTTCTACATCCCAGCCGCTAGGAGAATTTTATACCCAGTTAATAAAGGTTTCTATCAGTCAAATATATCGAAGTAGAATCAAAATTGTGTCTACGATTCTATATGCCCTATTAATGCCCTAACAGTTATTGTTACATGAAAATGGTCAACATGCTAAAGGCTATAGTGACTGGCTCTCAATCTTAGCTGCCGGAACTCACCTATAGGTGCTTGGCGGAAGATTTCAACCTGAAGTTCTACCACAACGTAATATAAAATAAGTATCCTATTATTGAGGTAATTAGTAAAGAAATTATAATAAACTAGGTTTTTTATCAATTCCTGGAATGTTGGTATTGTAAAATTAGCATATTCGCGCTTTTTGTCATATTTTGTTGCAATTTAGAAAATATATAGTACGGATATTAGAATCGAACGCTTCCTTTAGAAACGTAAAAATTAATATAAGCCCATTCATATACCAAGCTAGCATTGTGAACATGGCAAACAGATAAAGAACTTGATACGAAGGTCCAAATGAATGCATAAAAGTACCAACCTACTACTATTAAACAAATATATAAATATAAAAAAAAAACAATATTGGCACTATATTTTCACTTAATCATAATGGAATATTATAAAAAAACAACTCCAAAGGTTTGCTTATTTTACAACGCCTATTACCAGATGTATAATATTAAAAGCGTTTGAGTCATACAGTTAAATTATTCAGTACAGCCAAGTAAACAAATTTTTTTTTGGCACGCAAAATAAATTGAATATAATTTGAATTGAATTGAACTAATCATAGCATGTATACTAGAGTGTCCGTTATTTATCGAGTTGGTTTTTTTGATTTGGGTATCGTTCAAAACATCAGTTTATAGAGTAAAAACATTTAAGAAAAAATCCGAAGTAGTTTAACCATGTCTAAATGACGATACTTTTCCATTCATTAAACATGTTTTTTTATTTATTTATTTGTACCGTTTTTTCATTTATTTTTATCAAAATTGCAAATTTAATTTTTGACGTCCAAATCAAAATTTCTCCATCCCGATATACACGTTCATGATATCATTAGGGGGACCGACGGACGTTGTCCTGCCTTCATAATAAAAAAAACCCTGACAAACCTAAACCTTCCTCATGAATCACTTTATCTTGAAATAGCATAATGGCTTTCTTTGTAACCAAGATCCTAGATATCTAAATGTATATATAATGAAATTACAATTCCATTGAGTCCAGTGAGTAGATTATGAAAAGTACTGAAAGTATCGACACAGGACTATGACCATTCGAAGTGAAATTGTTCGTAGATTCTCATAGACTAGACAAATATTTGCAAGTCGATTAACCCTTTGCAATTTTTATAATGACCAACGCGGCGAGTGGCTATCACCTAGTATATTATATTAGAAACATTCATCTTTTATCTCATTAGGTATTAGTTCTAAATAGTCTTTTATTTCCTCACTTCTAAGCTACCAATCGGGTATACTCCGCTGGTGTATGGACCGAGAATTTGCATATAGTAAGTCATCCACAAACTCCATGTCTCCCAGTCTACAACAGGTAATGAAGTTTATTTTCATGACATAATTTGAAATAAATTAGACATATTTATCAACATCGCCAAAAATTTGTAGGTGGTAGAGCCACGCTGTCGCTAGTAATAGCTTCAGCATGAATGGGTCGGTTCTTCTGGAGTAGTACCACCCACTCACAGAAAACAGACTGAAGTAACAGTGCTTGCATTGTTGCGTTTCGTTCGGTCAGTGAGAGCTCCAGAGGCCTACCTCCCTTCTTCCTTTCCCTTTTCCTCCCCAAAACACAGGCTGGCAACGCACTTGCGACTCCCCTGGTGTTGCTAGTGTTTATGGACGGTGGTAATCACTTAACATCAGGTGACTCAACTGTTCGTTTGCCTGCTTTTGATATAAAAAAAGTTACAGGAATGATGGTAGATCATATATAGCATAGTAATGGTCTAAAATGGTACGGTAATAGAGACTCAGACCTGTGTTAAAAATATGAGCAAACTGCCAATGCAATGGATTGACGATCTAGTGAACGTGTCGGAAAGAACTTGTATTAGGACTGCCTTAGACAGTTGGTAATGACGTGTAATCATATTTTTCATACTAAACTTAAACACTTTTATTCTGTCGCTCGGTATGTTTGTATGTTACGATTGAACTGTTAAATACTCTTTGTGACATTTAGTGAAAACTATTTCCAAAAAAATCCATCTTAGTTAAATTTTATAGACAGAAAGTACGTCGTTCTAAATTTTAATTGACTCTAAAAAATATCAGTGATATCTTGAATATTTGTTTACTTCAATTTCGATCAATTTTGTTGAAATTTTATACATAGTTCAAGTTCAAGTATTAGTCATTCCATATAGCATGGCTTATTAAGATCAATAATATTTTATTTTATTATATATTGTTATCACCCACCTCCGGTGCCGCTGCATCACATTCAAGAGACAAGACTACAACACGACCGGAACATTGATATTAGCGCCACCATATTAGAGATACACATTGATACTAGCGCCACCATATTAAAAATACATAAATAAGAATTATTAATATTATATAGATTTTAATAGGACTTAAATAAGAATGGATATCATTATATAGAATTGAATCATTAGTTTGATCATTATTAATAATAGTATATTCTTTGACTTCATAGTTCGGCCATGAAAGGCTAGATGTCGCTGATCTACATGTCTAAACATATTAGTGAACACATTAGAGATACATAAATAAGGATAATTATATAAAATGTTCTGTAGCTTAAATAACATTAATTTGTTCATACTTTATTATTTTTGTGTTACTTTAATTATTTTGCGGAATTATGTATAAATAGTAATCGCTTTGACTTATATAGATGGGTCTTTAAAAGGCAAGATGTCGGTGATATCTAAGCATTAATATATACAAAGTATTGTAAAGCGAAGCTCTGCCCAAATAAATAGTGACTGTATCTACGAAGTGTTTATTGCCATTCCTGACTGCATCGACTCTATACGTGATTAGTGTAATAATGTATTTAGCACACCAACATAAATATTACACATGGATAAAATCATATATGGTCAATTACAGCATAAAATTACAGTGTAATAATTACAATCACAGGCATGCATGACATTAATAGATGACAAAAAATAAAAACTAATTCTAATTATAGGAACTATATAGATTAGATAAATTATTTACAAGTACACCATCAGGTTATGTTTTTAAGCAAGTGCCGCTTGAATGATCCAAATGCATCAAAAAATATGTCGAGTTGTTATTTGTTCGAGATACGTCATTATACAATCTAGCCATATGTATTAAAGGACTGTTATATACGGTATTAATGGTCGCAGTTGGATATATAATTATTACTTAAAAGATATGTGGAGTCGCGAACGTAGCTAGTATTAAATATATCCAGTTTCATCAGTTGTTTATACCTCACAACTGAACCAACGTAGGATAGTTATAAATATATATATTATCAATTAAAGGATTCATATTAGTCTAAAAATACTCATAATAATGTCATAATTTAGAACGTTAGCAAACATTGAAATATAATTCTTTACCACATACGAACGCCTATATACGTAACTGAGCCCTCCAAGCTCACATCTCATGCTATGAAGCAGTTTCGACATAAGTCAGAATCGACCACAATCCGAAGAATTTAGCACTAAACTTTATATAAAGGAAATCATCGCTTATTTCGGAAAGTTTTTTATTACTTTGAATAGGGCACTCAAGGTGAGCTTTGTTCGTTATTGACAGTATCTTATTAGAAAATCAAATAGATCAAAATAAAAAGACTCACTTGAATATATAATACGTTGAAAGAAATAATTTGTACAAAGAGAAATAAATACATTTTCACACGATTGTAAAACGTATCTTCATAAGAGTGAAGATCGAATCCTAATGCAATCTTTTTTTAATCGTATTAACTAACGATGACCGCAAATTTACATTTACAAGTTTAATATAGAAAAATACGAATGGTTTTTTGTTGACAATATTTAAGGTGGTCAAGCTACTAAACGTAATGAATAATGAAAAACTGTCGACGAACAGAGGAGAAGATGGTACTAAACTGTTAACTCTTCCACTATTTATATGTAGAAGATAGTACATATGTAGATGAGTAGCAATGTGGTCGAAGAAGGAGAATGCAATCAAATCGTTCGATAATTTTGCTAAGCGTGTGATTGCTAATCTTAAGACGTTTAACGGACTTTGAAATTACCAGGACTCTCTGAGTATTTATATCAGGACTAACAAATCTCGGTGACTTTAATATTATGCTCATTGCTCATGCAACACGTCAAGGGAGTGAATTGTGTGAAATTGCGATCACCCCTCTCTCCCTTTATATTGCCTATTCCAAATGATGTCTGTGCGAAACAATCAAGTTTGGAAAAAAAATCTGAGATTCCGTGGTGAATAAAGGCAACATCACAGATACAAAGCTGCAAGAATAAATAAACAAAAATAGATCACATTATCCTGAATGCAAAATAAGTGGAAAGCATGATTCATGTGATGCAAAATACATGAAAGATAGGAGAATACAATACATGATAAGGCAGATACATAAAACGCATGAAATACTAACATATAACAAATGAAAGCAGTTTGCCAAAGTTAAACAATCTATCCGTGTATATTTTATCGCAGCTTTTAGTGTTATCTCGTTATCTATAATATGGGAATAGTGTGTAGTGATTTAACTGTAAGTTGGCAATTACACTCCATATTGCATAATGATTTGAAATGGTTAGGCCATGCACGAAAATCTAGGTGTTGGCTTTCCACATAGGATGTTTTTTTTATGTCATAGGAGGCAAACGAACAGGTGAGTCACCTGTTGTTAAGTAATCAACACCGTTCATAGACACTCGCGATACCAGAGGAGTTGCAAGTGCGTTGCCAGCCTGTGTTTGGGGGAAGGGGGAGTGGGTAAGAGGGGAAGGGGAGGGGAGTAGGGCCTCCGGCGTTCGCACTGACCAAACGAAACGCATCAATGCACGCACTGCTACTTCACGTCGGTTTTCTGTGAGAGGTGGTACTACCACGGGAAAGCCGACCCATTCATGCTGAAAGTAGTAATAGCTTCAGCATGGCTCTACCACCTACAAAATGTGTTGATGTATGTGATGTGGATGTATTTTTATATAATTACTATGATTAACCGTCCTAAGGCTTTTTTATATTTAAAAAAAATGGTCAAGGGTATATGGACCCGCATCGAAGGACAGCAAGTAGGTTATGTTGATGTTAAGTAAAGATATGCCTCCAAAGAAACGCGAGAGCAAGTATCATAAATGGACCAATTAAATGGAGAGTCGTTTTACCGAGTATTTTGTTTCTCCTCTCACTCTTCATCTGTTGCTGCCACTTACGATAATTCGAATAAAACTTGTAACATTATGAACCTGTAGTGCTTTCCACTGATTATCAAACAAATCTGATCGAATTAGAATTGGTCCATTTGTGATACTCTTGCCTTTCTTTCGTCGCATATTTTAGAACGGTGGTGGTCGCGTGGAATATCATTTCGATGGTCGCATTATTGAATCCCGACATGTACCAACAAATTTTTCGGAATCCGTGTACATTTACTAATTTAAATTGGCAAGACTGTAAACCGAAAGTAAAGGAAACATCATGAGGAAATCTGGACCTGAGAGATGTTCTTATAGTACAACTGTATATTGGAAAACATAGAACTCTGGATTTCTCAGAGTTTGAAATCGTCAATGTCGTGGGCTGACATGGTGATTATGTCCATGCCTTCCTTCGGGAAGAGGCCTATAGTCCTGTAGTGACTCTCTTACAGGGTGATGATGATGATGATATTTTTACTTGAAATAACCTTTAAATACCTCCCAAGCTCTTGGAAGGTATGTGTTTAACTTCGCATGTCTTCTTACTCCTGGCAGTTGGAGTCTTCCAAGAGAGCTCTCTCATTGTGAATTAGCGTTAAGTGAGTCAGCTTCGGTACTAATTTTTAAAGAAGTTTTATCCCTTTCAATTTGTAACGATACTGTTAATCTTATACAATGAATATTTTTTAATATTACTTCACCAGTATGTATGCTTTGTTTGATTTTATATTATTTGGAAACAAAATTGAGGATATGTACATTTTTGCTATGAAACATTAAAATTATTATTATTTGACTGTGCCAGCTAGGCGACCATTCACAATGATGCTTTCTTTGACGAAAAGCACAAGGTTATTGTATTAGAATTCCACTAGCGCCCATTAATGAGGTGTCCTATCTAAAAATCACTGTATCATAATTGCTCATTTTTATATTGACGTTAATATGTTGAAAATCCAATACTCAGATTTTGATTTAGTACGTCGGAAAGAAGACCGAGATAGCTAGCTGAATTGGATTTCATATAGCGTTATCTTTGTCTATAGCAGTCATTTTTACATTTTGCGATAGAAAGAACTCATTACAAAACCGAAGCAAGCCGATCTTAACCGGACCTCTCACTCGTCATCTCAACATGCCAAATCAAATACCGGGTACTATAGATCAATGTTCGCTCGTTAGTTGTTGACACTAATCTTAATTTTGGTATCAAATGCGTGTATCTCAGATTAATGCTATATATTAGAAGAATTTTTTAAACAAAATTTCACTAATCTACATAGTTTATATACGACCATTTTTAGAAGTACAGAAAATACAGTCTTATATTAGTAAACTTTCAATAAAAATTAATAAGGTTTTTTTTTATGTAATATTCACAAAATAACTAATTTCATAGCTAAACATATTAACCGATCATTATGTGGTGGTAACTTATTTAGTAAGTCTTTATAGCTTCTCTTCTAGTTTACTTGGAGTTGTATCAACATACTATGCTAGAGAAATTTATATCTAAAAATATTGATCTCTAGGGACACCCATATTTTTATTACAAAAACAGGCAGTTCGAGCAATTTACAATATGAGACCTCGCGAATCCTTAAAGACCAAGTTCAAGGAGTACGGTATCTTAACTCTGCCCTCCCAATACATTCTTGACAATTTTATGTATGTCCGTAAGAACCTTGAAAAGCTAGATTTTATAAAAAACCGGTACAATTTAAATACTAGAAACTGTAACAAATTGTTTGTCCCACGTTTTAGACTTAGTAAAACCAGTTACATTTTTTGGGAAATATTGTTAGATTTTACAACAAAGTCCCAAAGGATATTTCCGATTTGCCGGATTACGAATTTAAGCGCCATGTCAAGCGAGTTTTGATGTCAAAAGGCTATTATGGAGTGAATCAATATGTGAACGATGGTGATGTCTGGAATTAACTCACCTCTGTGTATACATTAAAAACGTTTGTGACATTTACCTAATACATTCTAAATATTATATATATTTGTTAAAAAGATAAACCAGATCAAGTTTCTTGCCGGTTCTTCTCGATAACTGGGATGTTTTCCGAACCAGTGGTAGTTTAGACGTTCATAAGTGATAATGTAATGTAATTCTTAAGTAAAAATGATATAGAAGGTCTCTTCAAACATTGTCGAATTGTAAATGTCTTCGACAAAGTTAAAATGACCGTAATTTGTGAGAATCTGGATGAATTTAGTAAGCCTTAAAAAGAGTACGACCGGGCTTTTTACGGAATTTGGCAGATTTTCCCACGTACACACTGCCTCGTTACAACAATTACTATGGTATGCGTACATGGGAAAATATGCTTCCTTCAATCTTAAACGCAATACCAGCCGATTATATAATAGAACTATAAGGAAGTAATGTTAAACAAGCGAAATGTATTTTAAGAAGATATTTCATAAATGAACTACCTCGAAAAACTTAAATATGAAATGTCGGTGTGTTGACGAACATACCTCTCCTCGATTAAACCGCAATAACGGTTTTCTGAAGAAAGTCCTATTGATGTACATTTAATTTTTCTATTGACATAAATAAATAAATAAAAAAGTGCCTTCTTAGGGCCTAAATTGAATAAAGTGTTTTTAATTTGGAGTTGAAATAAGACATATATATCGTACGGTATAAATGTATATCTTCAATTCCGACCAACATAAGAATCAATGATAGTACATGAAGGTAAGGTCAATTCTGACCAACATAAGAATCAATGATAATACATGAAGGTAAGATGTATTAAGTTAGAAATATGAAATGACAATACAATTCAATTTTATATACACGAAGACTAATAGTTTTTGTTAGCGGCGTCGCTCGCGTTTATCACTAAGGAACTGTATTTTCTTTAGATGAAAAGTATCCAACGATTTTTCTGTGCTCCTGACAATATATATGCAAAATATCATGACATTAGGTTATGTAGTTAAGATGTGAAAGTGTAACAAACCAACAAACTCATTTAGCAATAATAATATTAGTTACGACTAGTTAGGATTGCTAAACTCCAATACTGTTAGAACGATCTTGAAAGTGGATGGTGAAGCTAAAGAAATGTGGAAAGATGAAAATGGTTTTACTTGCACATTAATTTCATTTTAATATAGCTCATAAATATATGGCGTTAGGCTGTATTTTATTGCTATTGAGTTTTGTATTGTAACTTCATACGAACGAATTCTTACTAATATTATAAATGTAAATGTGAGTAACCAACTCAACTTGTTTAATACCTTTTCACACGTCAATTACTCAACGATAATTATGGAACTTTACGTACAAATCGCTACAGAAAAGATCATAGGTTAGCTATCTCTTATCCTGAAAAAAGTACGTTACCCGAGGTATATTCACAAGTCTATAGATCCCAGTTCGTAATAAGGTCAACGTTACGCCTTCTGTACTTATAAATGTATTGAAAAATTGCAGTTATATGTATTGTAATCAACTGTAGCTAACATCATATGGCTATTTAGCATTTTTATCACGCTTTTATTAGCTTCACATGTATGTATGTATATTGGTAACCGACCCCTTTGAGCTCGATTTTGTCCTACTTTGAACGATCAGATTTAATTCAAACTTTGCACACCTGTCAAAGGTCGATGACAATACAATTATCCGAAAAAAAAGTTAACAAAATTTAACTAAAAATTAAATAATAGTTTAAAAAAACATGCTTTCATAAAAAATCCAACTATTATTTTAATGCACGCAAATTTGCTGACAGAACGCATTGTAATATATAATGTACCATAAATATTTAGTAATTAATAAAAGTTTTCAATCATGAGTATAAAAATGTAATGTATATACACGAATGGAGCCGAACGTTGAAGTTAGTCGTTAATACAAATTAAGTATAAATTAAATAAAATAATAATATTTTAAAATTGGTGAATTAATATTGTAATTTATATGTTTAGTTAAATTTATAATAAAAAAAGGTTAGAGTATATTTTGTTCCATTCCCATATTTGAGGAATATTAAATAATATCGGAGCAACGTCACATTTAATTTATAACTGGTCATAATTTAAAAGAAACGCTCATGAATTCAAGCTCGACAATTTGACAATAATATAATGGAATAAACAGTGATGATAAATATTATTTACCGGGTCAAGAATTCCTGCCATCGGAACAGTAACGGTATCCTCTCCTCCAGCGGCCACCAGCTTCTCCAACACTTTAAGGGTCTGTTCCACCGCCGACCATTCCCCCTTCTGAGCCAGCACCAGGATCTTTGCGGCCACTTCTCGTATATTAATCCCGGCGCTCGGCGGCTTAACAACATCACTTCCATTACTTTCCTTAACCTCCTTCTTGTCTCCATTGTTTGATGATGTCTCATCCTTGTCCTCGGAAGGCTTCGCGGGCGGGTTCTTCTCATCGTCTGGTTTTTTCGGCGGGCCCTTGCCGCCTTTCTTCCCACCAGGTTGAGACATCTCACAGAGTCACACAACACACGGTCACACGTGCGGCCATCGTGGCCGAGTTGTTACCAGTTGGGCGGGCGGAGCATAACTGCGGCACGGTTGCGTAGCTCCATCCGATTTGTTGCATGATTTCAGTAAATAAAGGCGAAAGGTGCGCTCGGCTGGATTTACAAACAAAGTTACGAAGCGATGTCTCAGATAGTCCCGTGCATCGACCCATTTTTTTTTCTTTCTCCACATGCCCGTTAAACAGGGAAGGGAGGAATTGCCTATATAAAAAAATGTTTAGCCTTGTCTACATACTTTTAGATACGCAATATAATACAACCAAGCTGTAGATAGTTTCAATTTAATTCCAATAATATAATATAATATCCAAGTATAAATACCAGGTTTGTTTCTTGTACAAAAATTTGTTAACATCTACCTATGGATATTTTAATGCAACTATAAATAATAGAATATCAGATAATTTTTCGTTCTTGTTAGCTGAAAGTTTCTAGAAATGTAGCCTATAAATATATTAAATTAAATATTCTCTTTAACGTTTTATTCTTCATTTTCTTTTCTTCGGGTAGAATTTGATACAGAACTATATATCATCATTCATTACATAGTATAAAACAAAGTTCCCTACCGCGTCTGTCTGTCTGTTCGCGATAAACTCAAAAGCTACTGAACATATCTTCATGCGGTTTTTACCAGTGGATAAAGTAATTAATGAGGAACGTTTAAGTATACAATTTGTGAAGATTTTTTTTTATTGTCAGGGCGGGACATCGTCCTCCGTGCCCACTAGTAGTAGGATATTTATAAGTTCGCTTATAAAATTAATTACTTTACTCATGGTGTTATCAGATATATAGGAAAATCATGTTGTTTACGAGGGAAATAAATGTTGAGAAGTCTTGAAACTATAAGTGTAGCGATATTAATATTACATGTAGCTTAGTAATATTACAAGCAGGCTTAAAATATTAAAAGTAGCTATTGTATTAAAGTATCAACACCTTTTACCTATATTAAATTTTAATTTTTCTTAATTTTCTTTCTCCGTAAACTTCTCATTTACTAAAAAAATTCTCATCAAAGTCGGTTCAGTCGTTTCGCAAATCGGCCCGGACAAATAACTATTTTTTTGTAATTTTTATAATTGTATGTATATATTACATTTATTGATTATGAAAATAGGCATACGTATTTATAATTAATGTTTTTTTTTTATATTTAGTCTGTTTGATCATCCTCTCGTCTGATGTTATTATTGTAGTTATAATACATTGCACAAAGAACTACTCACGAGGAAAAACAATATCAAAAGCGCTCTCCAAACATCTGATATGATGTCAAGTAGAATAGATGTCAACTTGTCAACAAATACAATAGTATACTTTAACTTCTATTTTATTTAATCATATGTCTAAATAGAGTAACCGTTTTTCATTATCGTCGATTGATATATTACTCTATTTGTCGCTGTGAGTGGCGGTCGCGTGTGCCCCACGCGCCACTTCCGGCGGCGCGGGTATTAGCGGGCGGCGACAGGTTAGCGGGGAGTGAGGCGACACGGCCTCGATTCAGCCACCGACATCTGATATCAAAGGAGCACTAAGGCCTGACCGTAGACTAAAACTACGCCTCATATAGGACCTATTTTTAGTTTTTTTATTATCGCGTCGTTTATCGTACGTGTTTCGTATGTCCTTATTAACTGAATTTCTCAGGCTTTTAAATAACCTACACGTTATGATGAAATAAAACAAAAGGATGAAATGAAAAAATAAACATTGTGTGGTTTCATGGAAGTGAAAGTTTTTTTGTAACAGATAGTTATCCGAAAATTATTCGATTTACGATTTAGGGTATTAAAATCGCGTTTATAATCTTCAGTTAATAATTGGAAAATAGAAATGATAATGGGATATAAATAGTAGACAACATATCCAACTATAAATTTTAAAAATTATATAATAGGTACAATCATTCAGATGATATACATATTTAGTATGACCATCTGTGACGAGTATGACCATCCATGACGAGTATGACCATCCGTGACGTGTTATATGTGTATGTGTTATTTGTATGTTTTTAAATTTTGTATTCACATTAATATGACCGACTAAACGTCCGTTTATCATTCATATCAGGCTCCCATCGAAAATCAGCGCTGCAGTACTACTTATTGTATTACAGATTTTTGGTGGATGGGTTCGCCAATTGTTGGACATCTATTTTTCATTTTTAAAATGTTTTTTTTCTGTCTAATTAGTTTGTGTAATTTAATTTAATTGTAAGGTTGTTCCAACAATAAAGTATTTCTTTCTTTCTATTGGCGTTTGCTGCTTTGTCGAGCGTCTTTCACTTTACCTTTACTCCGCGGCCGGCTGTAATTCGACATGCGATAGATGGACGAAAAAATTTGAGCCGTTGCCTCAACGTTGTTTCACTTTAAAAACACTAGAAATTTTAAATGTATGTAAGTTTTAATTAGGTCATCCTTACTCCTCCTAGTAATAATATTATAATGCGACTGTGAATTTATCTATTGTCTATTATGATGAAATATAATGATATGGCAGCGGTCAATCAGTTCAAGGAGGAATTGAAAAGTAACGTCCAGTATAATATTCAGGGAATGACTCCCGTTAAGTAACGATTATACCAACCAAATAGTTTTTGTTTGTTATATTTGAAAGAAAGAAAGAAAGAAAGAACAAACATTTATTTACAACACACATAAGTAAATATGAAAACACGTACAATTAAAAAAAAGAAAAAACATACATATAAACAATGAAAAATACAAATTGATGGTTAAGTGTGTGTGTGGCAAATGGG
>MNPI01023929.1:0-33995 GCA_015888305.1 Antheraea pernyi
CTTGCTTGGTCAATAGCGTAGTAATTTCGTGTGTATGCGTTCAGGTAGATTCAAGAATGGTTTAGATTCAAAATTGGCCCCAGTAGGTAGGGTACATTTATAAAATAAAGACAAATTTTCTATTCAAGTTACTATTTCTCGGAAACAATACACTAAAAGTATTATTGACATGAAATGGCTTCCCCTTCTTATTACTTCAATGACAAGTGTTTGTTCTTTTTACTTTGGTTAGCAATCTCTGTATTGAAAATTATTACTGCCATTAGAAGTAATGTAATTATTAAAAATTATCTGGTAATGACTACAGTGTTCCAACAAATGGTGGCCCTTTGTTAGAGTTTTTAAGGTGTTTTTGGTACATTTCAAGATTCGTATTATCCGTTTTCTTTTCTCAATTCATTTCACCCGTTTATAATTAAACTGTATTATTATGCAAAACTACATCAATTACATATTTGGGTCGAAAAATACAAATTTAGAATAAAAACTACAACATGACAGACTAATTTGCGAAAAATTCCAAAAATTTGTCTACGCCGTGTAATTAAATAGATTGGTCCTAATCTAGATTTATAAATCTAGTGTCATGATGTTTGTTCACGATGAACTCCTAAACTACTCAACCGATCTTCATGAAACGTTGGTATTTATGTATCATTTATATTTCAATTAATGTCCTGTTTTTTTTAAAATTACAAATTAAATGATTGTCAATGTTGATTATTGATATTAATTTTTAGTTTCATGAGTCTCGTACAGATGGCGCTTTAAATTAGTTAGTTAACAGGAAACCGTAGGACCGACTGTTATACATATCTCATACCAACGCATTTAAATACTTCATCATAATTTTAATTAAATATGTAATATCTAAGCCACAGGAACATATGGTCGAGTCAACTAGCTACTTTATATGTATCCAAATACAACGTCTATGTATCTATTATCACTATATATAAAACAAAATCCCCTGCCACATCTATCTGTCTGTTCGCGATTAACTCAAAAACTACTCTACGTATTTTCATTCGGTTTTCACCAGTTAATAAAGTGATTCATGAGGAAGGTTTAAGTACATAATTTGTCAAGGTTTTTTTAATATCAAGCCGGGACAATGGCCGCCACTATAATTTAATTTACTATGTTTACTACTGACGGTACAATTTTGACAAGTATATGAATGAAGTTGTCATGAATGCGATTATCTTCTTATTTGGAACGCATCGTTTACGCATTTTTTTTTATATTAACACATTAACACACGGTTATTTTATATATTCTAATGCATATCTCTACGCAATTCAATTTCAGAAGTGTATGGAATAGTGTTGTTTTTTTTGTGATAATAATTCCAATATTTTCTTTTAGGTACGTTCAAGTTCGCAAGTTGTCTCAGCGCACAAACCCTACATATGTATTATATTTTATATGTATTCTGTTGTTAAATGTTTGTGTGCTGTTTTTGGGAACTGTTCTTAACTATACTTATATATGGTAGTTATCAAGATTAAAATATATATATGTGCAACCAAAGCTCGCGGCTTCTCTCGTGTTTTTATTTTTATTTTGAATACCAATACTTAATGACTATTGGCTCACTAAATCGAAATGGCGCCCAAACATTACTTATAATATATTTTTATTGAAGTCGTCAGACTGTTTATTTATCTGCTTCAGAGAAACGATTACATATTAAAGATAGCGTCATTTCTGGTGAATAATTTAAATAACAAAAAAAATTTATATCGTGTAAAACAAATATAATCAATTTTCTCTTTATTTCTAATTTTAGTAAAACGCAGAAGCTGTTGTTGATATCATATGACTGATATTTCTTTATGATTGTATATAATTGTATTTTATAAGAATATCTGTTAGAATATTTAATTAACATTTAACTGAAAACCCAAAGCGTTCAGTAGGTATGATACTTCAATATTAGATAATATTTAAAATCCATATGTAATTATAACAGTAATTAAATTAATATTTAAGAGTGTCACAATTAGAGACATGTGATTTGAAGCTATTTTAATATAATTGTGTAACAATGAAATTTAAATTTTATCGCTGCTATTTAACTGGTGATAAATAATAATGCGTTAATTTTAAAAGAAAATTAAATATGAAGAAAATGAAGGAACGCTACCAAAACTACCTTTTTTAGCAACACCAGTAATATGAGAATATAATTAAAAAAAACTCCCCGCAAGAGTCACAATTCTAAGCAGTAACTGTATTTTCTCGATTTACCATATAAAATATTTCATATTACGAGACGAAAAGAGCAGTGACATAAATTAACATTATACACAACTAATATTACATGATTTTTAATGAAATTTAGTTTAAAAATCTGTTACTGGTTATAAACTTTGTTTATCGATTATGATTAATTTATAAGAAACCTATAGATTTTTGTTAGATAAATAAACGAATTATAAAAATAAATTATAAATGCAAATATTACACAAGAAAAGTAACAGTGATAAATAGGAGTGATATAAATTCATACAAACTATATGAAAAATAACAGAGATACAAAATAAGTAACACCATGAATAGTTACAGAAGTCAGTGATTATATGACAAATTATTTATTTTGTTCATGTGAAAAATAGCAGTTATGTAATATATTCCATAACAGTTATTTTAAAGTCGGTGATTATATGACAAATTATTTTTTTTTTCATGTGAAAAATAGCAGTTATATGTGATATATTCCATAACAGTTATTTTATTATAAAGTAGTATTCATTTACAGATATGAATTCCTTTATTAAATTTACATTTTATGTTGCAAAAATAAATGTCGAGATGACATTATGTCATATATTTTATAAATAAACTCGAATATTATAATAGCTCTCTAATATAACTAACAGTTATTTTATATACAAGTTTATCTGTGATACGTTTAAATAGATTAATTTGTAAATATTTATAATAATTCCAATCACATATGTTATATGATTATTAAAATTGCATATATTTTATAAATATTTTAATAATAATTTTATTTACATAATAAAAATAGTATATATTGACTTATGTAAATATCTTTCACATTATAATAATTCGTGTTTAATATAAATTATATTTGATTTTGTGGCTGTTTTTTGTTTTATTTCTTATCGACTGTTTCTTGTTTGAATTAACATTTGCCGTTAGCTTTTATAGAGACTGTTGAAAAGTCCACAATTCTGCCAGTGTCATGTAGATTTTTATGAAATCATACGAAAGCGATTTTAAGTTGATTTTGACCACCATCAAACCACTTGGTATAATATTTTTCAACTTAAGGGTCGTAGCTAACCCGGCGGGATTAGAAAAAGCACTACCTACCACTATGATATTGTTTCATCGCAATGTTTTCTTTCACTCAAAGTTCGGGCTCTTTCGTAAATTTTCAAACCTATTTCTTTTTTTACACCACGACGGTAGTAAACAAGCATGCAGGCCGCCTGATGTAAAGCGGCCACCGCAGCCTATGGTCGCAGCAGGAAGCTCAGGCCACAACCGGATCGTTCGTGGAAGGAAATGAATATTTAATTCGACGCGGTGCCCGAACGCGCTAACCACTGAGCTATCATCTTATATGACACGGATAATATTACTAATTAATGAGACGACAGCATTTAATTAAAGCTGGTATATGAAGCCATAAAATTTGTATATCCAAACGAGATTAAAGTTCATTGAGTTTTGGAACAATGTCATCTATCGACATTCAGCAGATATATGTATCTTCTTAGCAACTTTGTTTATATTTGGCTCGCAATCATATAGCGCTGATGGTAACGCGCCTGTCTAGAGAGATTATTTCTTAACTGCAACTACTAGAACACGCCTTCTTAAGTAAAGATATGCGTCCAAAGAAACGCGAGCATATAAATTTAACAAATGGGCCAATTTGATTGGACGATTGCATATCATCGGCCGTTTTACTAATCCTCTAAGCCCCAACCTTTTCCTATATCTTTAGCGACTCTCGTGGGCCGACATGGTTGCTGCCACCTACGAAAATTCGGATACAATTTCAGGATTTGTAATCCAGATAATCCTGTGGTGCTTTCCCAGTGTCTTGACTTGCTCTATCGATCTAGTAAGTAGTAGTGATTATCTAACACGACTTTTAATGTTTAGGAATATATTTTCAAGTTCGGGGCAGTTGTTAATCACTCGAACATTAGGAATTGCCACTTCACTATTATATAATGTCATCACATGATTTCCTTATCGAAAGCTTAAGTACTGTAAAATACAATCATCTGTCGATTGACGCGATTACTGACTAAGCTGTAAAACTGTAGCGAACTAAAAATCCATACATAATCAAATTGTAATCGCTTTATCAACTTTAACACCATAATGTAAAAAGACTTTAAAATAACACAGTAGTATAACAAATCAGACATTAATCTTTATTCAGAAAACAACAAACAATAAATGAGTATTCAATTCATCAAACAATGCACTCAAACAAAGAATTACAACCCAAATAATATCATAAAACAATGGTTTTTAAACAGTAACGGTACTTCATCATCAGAGATAAAATTGCGGTCTGGTCTCACGCTCGAGAAAGGATTTGGTCTCGGACCCACGATTACTTCCAGCTCTGCGAACTCTTTTAGCCTAACAAGGTCTCTGTTAAGCTCCGTGGTCGTGTGGGAGGTGATAACGAATGGGCATTTTAATTTTATCACTGTATTAATGGTGGCCGGCCAGGGATCTTTGCCGTTGTAAACCGAAGCTCTGTGGAGACCGGGATTGAAGGCACATACTGAAAAGTATATTAATTGCAGAAACTAAGTCATCTTCCTAAATAGTAAGAGGAATCAATCATTTTTCTATCTACACCTTCAAATTATCTTCTATATTAAACTACACCAAAGACTACATTGAATATCAATTATGTCGATCACCAATTATCCACATTGTTCCAATACATTTTATGTATAGTTTTATCAAATTAAAAAGCTTAGGACAAATCTAGATTCAACTGGAAAGAAGTCTCAGCCTACCACAAGGCAGAAACAAGTTAAATACCATATAGATTTTGTAAGTATGTCAGTACATCTTCTGAAATTTTCGAAATGCAGAGAGGATTATAATAAAAATTGGTGATATTTATAATTTGTAATCCCTCGATAAGAGTGTCGGTTTGATTGCAATATTAATAATATTATTCGTTGTAAAAAAAATTATTACAACGAAATAATCCTCTCTCGCTTAACGTATTTATGGTTTTACTTCCTAGAAATTATAATTTTGTATTCTATTATATTAATTTTTATTCTATTTTTTATTTCCCAATAATTGTGTATAAAAACGACTTTTAATCTAAATCCTCACCAATATCAGGATATATGAAGTCGTCACTGTTCCTGTACTCCTGGTAAGTCTTATTATCTTGAAAGTTAAAAACCACACGGCGTTTGTTCTGGCGACAGTTCTCGCAGAGTCTAAAATGAATACATCAAATTATGCATATTATTTCCAGGAGAGTCTTAAAGATATAAAAGACGTGTCTGTAGGCAATTATATTAATTTTGACAAATAGTTATCCATTATTACACTTAATCAATAAATAATTTTAAAAAAGGAGCTTCCTTTAAACGTTCGCCAACAAAGCGTTTTTGAAAATAATATAGCAGATATAAGTAACGAGGTACCATCGTCAAGATGATATTTGTTTGACACAAATCATTTGCAACTGCACCACAAAACTGATTAATGATAAATAAAAATTAACAGTAAGTGTTGCTGAAAACAGAAAATGAATTACTGAATGCATTAAGTAAAATATTTATACTGATAACAAAGGAAAAGCAAACCTAATTCTCCCAAGCAGATCCAAAGGTAATTTGCCAGGGTTCAAGTCAGGACTGATAAGAACAACTCTCAGCTCTTTCACATCAGATCGAAGATGTAGAAAATAGATTTCCCATTTGTTCAACACATCTGCTTCGAATTGAAGCTCAGCTCCGACTACGTGGATGACGAATGCCGAACTCTGTTATAGGAGGACTAAAATTTATAAAACTTTCGTTTTTAAAACGACTTAGAAAAACATTGTAACAGATGAAGGTTTTTCAGGGAATATACTGGTATTAAAATGTACTTATTAAACAATCGGATTTACAACATATACGCAGGTTTTTTTTAATTATGATTCTGAATATTCAATAATAAAAAATAAAAAATCAAGGTTTCTATTATCACGTAATTTTACTATAACGAGTCATAAGCTTAAGACAAAAACGAGTAGTTAGACCACAGCTTAATGTAAGCTTAAGGTAAGCTTTATGAATATACATCTATCTTTGTCATCATTCTTCCCATTATTTTGTGTCCAATCGATTTAACTAGATAACTTTAATAAGTTATTTCTTATTAGAAAGGATCTATAAATGCTAGTTACCTTATTCTTATCAATAGTAGCACACTTCTTCTTGCTTCTATATATTTGATCGCAAAAAGCGACAGTCAATGGTGCTGTGGCAATCTGTGTCAATGCTGCATATTGTACGTCGTTTAAATCTGTCAATGTTATAATTTAGAAATAGTCAGGATATGCGGAATTTATTACTAAGCAAACAAGTTTATCTATAGTGTAATGGTTATAAAAACATTCATGTCTAAAATCCAAACCAAGGTTTAGTCTCCATATAAGGTTTTACGTTTTATTTTCCGTATTGCTTCAGTCGTATAAGCAACTTGACAAAAGAGTGAACTAAAAATAAACATATTTTAAACTAACCTATTTTTTCTTCGAACATAGTCGCCAGGACCTCGTTAATTTTTTCTGGTATCTGATACTCTTTTAATACTTTGCTTGGAAGTTTTGGCTCAAGTCGACCTTTTGTCTGTTGGTGGAGAACCAATTTTTGATACAAAGAATACGACTTGCACCAACGTTGATGACTCTTTGGCAAGTGGTCAGCATTTGCCGAGCAATAAGAAATCTATAATGGAAGGAAATATTGGTATTACTGTTATGATTCTCGTAAATTTTATTTACCTTTCAAAAAATTACAATATAATAACAAATAGATTAAACTCGGTCAATAAATGATAAAATGTGAAGAAATAGAACGTGAAAAAGAAACTTGAACACATTATTAAGGTATTATTACATAGCGACTAAACGATAGCGTCATCTAATCTACAGGTAACGCTATCTATTAGAGACAATGTTAAACTTTGATAATCCTTAATTACAAAGCGACGCTTAGTAACGACATTTAGTGAGATTGTGGTCAGTATAATTTATGTTACACTACGCAATGTATGTAGTACAATAGTTATTCCTTTTTAATAAAAATATTTTATGGCGATCCTGTCAAAACAGTTGCATTAAAAGTAAAATTATTAATAAAGCATTCTTCTAAAAACACTTTTCAGCGAAAATAAAACGTAAAAAAACCTAAATTACCTGTCCGCATCCTTCGCAATCTTTTAGTTTCGACTGTCTCCACTCCCTGCAACTTACGTCAGCACACATTCGGGGATATAGAAGTACCTCCTGTTCCCAAGGTATCAGCCTGCGTTTTAACACTTTCTCACAGCCGAGTATCGCTTGCATACGTAGCAGACGATAATTATGGCCAGTTATATTCTTTGCATCTGCATATATGTGCTTCTGACCTATTGAAATTTCAATTATTAGCCTAGTATATCATACGAAATGTATCAGTTTATCCAAACGGAACTCATTTTAGCTTAGGTTGCAAATCCACTATAGCGTTTCACGTGCTATAGTAGCAATATCCAGAGACACCAACACATGTGTCTACTACACCGACTTGACTGACGATGCAATTAGTAGATTGATACATCGGGCCATGGATGCTATATGGTGCGAGACATCGTGGACTATAAGTTTAAAATTACTATAAAAGATGAGATTGAAGCCGCCATAAAGGCAATAATTAACAATCCGATGTAAATTAGGTAAAATAATAAATATAATTGCTCACATTGAAAACAATTTTTGACAAGATTAATAAAATAAATGGAAGCAGAAAAAAGGTGCAGACCAAGAGTCTGCAGAAATTAAGAAGAAAAATAATTTTAGCATGTTAGCATGTGGCACTACCATGACATTTTACATATAAATAACTAGCTGTGCCCGCGACTACGTTCGTGTGAAATTCCAAGGATAAAAACAGCGATTATTAAAATCATAGGATTGTATTGTGTACTAAAACTATTATAAAAATATAAACGAATGTGATATATATGTCAAACATATTCTTTATGTTATACCGGTGAAAAAAATATTACTATACCAAATTTTATCATAATCCGTCCAGTTCTTGCATAAATTTCTTCGAATTTGGTTCTTCTTATAAGTATACATAAATACGAACGTGATATATGTGTATAATATATCGTCTATGCTATAGCGGTGTATAAACTACTATCATACATAATTTCGTGAAAATCCGTTCAGTAGTTCTTGCGTAAATGTGTTCTCTTTTGTGTTTTCTTATAAGTAAGATATGCATATACGCGGATGTGTTATATATGTAAAACATATCCTATACGTTATACCGGTGTATAAACCATCACCATACCAAATTTAGTCAAAATCCACCAAGTAGTTTTTGCGTGAATCTACAGACACGACACACAGACAGATAAAAAATTTAAAACCATGGAAATATGTTCTGTCACTGATTCTAAGCCCCACCAGAGTGTATTTTCTTAAAATATTTAATGAACAGATTTAGTCCAGTTATTTTATTATATGTATAGTTGTATTTACTGACCTTTAATATGCACTATAGTTGATACAGCGAAACACAGCGCCTGATGTTTCGGCCAATCATCATCCTTATGTTTAAGACTGCAATAGAAAACCAGACTACAGAATTTACACGGCACTCTAAATCGCGTAAGTTCCTTCTTACAGACGTGGCAAGCGCTTTGCAAGAATACTCTTCTGAAACTGTATTTATAGATGAAATCGTCGCAGTTACTGATTTGACAGAAATATTCTTCGTCTCTCAACTGTTTCTTCAGTTTTTCTTCCTTCTTTTTCTCAGTCTGTGATTCTTTTGATTCTTTACTGATTTCAATTTCAACATTATCTTTTATTTGAACTTTAGCTTGTTTTGTGTCCGGGGATTTATCTTTTTCTTTCTTATAATCGGTTTTATTCGATCGTGCAGGAATATCGGGACGGCCAAGCAAGTTTTTTGACGGCGTTACAGGATTTTCTTCAACGCCTTTTTTTTCGGATTCTTCGCTAGGTTCAATGATGTTTATTTCAGGTTTCTGAAATGCTAATTGCTGTTGAGATTCTTCTGTCACTTGGTTAACAATCATTTCAAATGTTTGGTTTATATCGTCGGCGCTTGATGTTAGTGCATCTTCGAAATTCTCTATCGGTTCATAATCTGCTGCCTCATTATTATTGGAATGGTGATCATCTTCATTCACTGTTTTATTATCATTTTCACGTGTGCTAGATTGTTGTTCGCCCTTTTGTTCAGATGTTTCTGTACTTTCTTGACATTTTTCTTCTGTTTTTGTATCTTGAGTCGAAATATGTGAAAGTGTACTTGGAACTGTATTTGATATTTGACTCGCTTCTTGTCTACCTTTTCTCTTCTTGCTTTTTTTATGGTCTTTCCTTACTGGACATATTGGCGGTATTACATCTGTACTATCTTCTTTAATTAGGTTTTCGTTAATTGTAGTTTCATCTGATTTTATATCTATGTGTTTTACTTCTTCAAGGTGTAATTGGTCTATATTAACAGAAGATTTTTCTGCATCATTATATTCAATACTTTTTTCGCCTTTTTCTGACATTTTTTCATATTTTATGGAGATTGTTGACTCATCTACCGCATGTGCAATATCACTGTCACTAGGGCTTAATACAGTATCTTTAGGAATGATGTCATGCGTGTCTACAACGTTTTCATTATTTATCTCAATCTCATGTTTTTCTTTGAACTGTTTTTCCGAAATCTCTTCGTTTTTTTGTAAAGCAGTTAGTTCGGCTAAAGATTTCTCAATAGAAGATCTCAATTCTTCCATATCTTTATTTACTTCCATCATCTTAGACCTTATATCTGTCTTTTCTTGGAGGTTTGCTGAAATATTTTCTATTTCAACTAACTTAATTCCAGAAGAAATTGTCTCCGGTATATCTGTTGGAGTTTCTCCAGACCCTTCAATTAGTGGTATATTTTCAGGTGATAAAGGAATATTCAAAGTATCTTCAAAAACTTCTTGAATAATCGTATTGTTATTATCATCTTTTAAATGTTCACTAGTCGATCGAGGGTGGAGAATTTCTGGTGTAACATCACACGTTGAACCTTCTGATTCATCAGCTTTGACACTTCTTATTTCTATGTCCTCGCTAGCAGTAAGCATTGAACTTTTATTGTCAATTTCACTCGGTTTAATATGTTCTTTTTCTTCAAACACAATATTTGTTGTAGTATCTGGGTTGATAAGAATTTTAGGAGTTTTTTTACCTTTTTTTCTTCTTTTTTCATTGTTTCCAGATAATTGTTTAGATTCTGTTTTAATAAACTCTTTGTTTTTGTCATTTTCTATCGGTTCCGCAATGATATTCAATATTTCATTTAATTTGTCCTCCGATGATTCTGATGCGAAATCAAGAGGCACTAAGGATTCAAATATTAGTTCATCCTTTACAACGTCCGAGGTTGCTTCCACTTTTTCTTTTTGTATATCTTCTTCTAAATGTGTTTGCTCTGTTATATTAGACACAGTTTTGGCTACATCAGGTACGTTGGGAGGTTTTTGCTTTACGTTTTCTAAAACGGTATGAGAGTCCTCCCGTGTTGTTGTTATAGATTGCTCAATTTCTTTTGATTTGTCTAAAACGTGACTAGCCATAATATTATTACCTTCAATTTTCTCTTCTGGTGCATTTCCTGCGGCAATATTCTCAATAATTTCTTCATTCGAGGATGTTTGACTTTCTATTTCTAAAGAAGTACCTTCGGTTAAGTTTTTTACTTGAGACTCTTGTCCATCTTTTTTTCGTTTTTTCTCTACAGGTTTCACTATTTTAGCCCTACATTTTAGTTTATCTTCCTCAATACTAAAAATTTCACTTTTTGTTCCAGAATCACTTACCGTATCGACACATGCTAATATTATTTCCGCAGTTTCATTAACGGATATTTTTTGAGAATCATTTTGATATTCTTGAAATAAATCTATTGTTTTTGATGATTGGATATTTTCATTTTTGTTATTATTATCATCATCAATACTATGTAAATTTTCTAAGACATTCGTTTTGAGTTCTACAATAGTGTTAGACTCTTCGAGTTTTTTAGATTTATCCTCAAATTTAATTTCAGTACCAACTTGTAATATATCCGAAGTATTATTATCGTTTTTACTAACTGATTCCAAATCAAATTCCTTAATATTGTCGTCTGATCTATCATCATCATTTGCGTCCAATAACATCTGAAACGCTGATGTACATGAAACTGTTCCTACACTTTTATCAGATTTTTCTGAATCAGTACGATTTTTCTTCCTTTTGTTTTTCTTCTTAGCAATATTAATTTCTTCTACAGTTTCTATTTTTGGCAAATTTATATAACTTTTATCAGTTTTAGACTCAGTTTCTGTTGCTTCTACTATTTGAATATCATCATGTTTCTGGTCTAGTAACAGCTTCTTTTCACTTCCCACGTCACCACCTTTTTTCTTATTTTTCTTCTTTCGAACAGGAATAACTTCAGGCATATCTTGATGTACATTCTCAGATTCTACAAAAGCTTCATTTTCTACCTTGATTGTTTTTAATAATTTATCTTGATCATTGTCACATTCTTCCTCTTTATCTTCCTTTTTCTTACCTTTTTTCCTTTTAGGTTTTTTCGGAGTAATGACCTCTTCTTCATGCCGTTCGTCTACTTGTTTTATGACGTCATTGTCTTGAACGCTTTCACCTTTAGTATCACATTCTGTATGAGATATATGAGTATCTGTTCTAATATCTGATATGCTAGTATCATCTTTTTGCAAAATATTTAAATTTGGTTGTCGATTTACTTTTTTATTTTTATGCTTCTTAGTATTCATTTTGATTTATCTCAGATATTTTTTAAATTGCTTTAGAGCCACCGAGCAGTACTAAATCCAGAGACTATCTGACCGATATACGGGACTGTATTCCTGTCTAGAAATATCTACGTGTGATGTTATGAAATGTCATCGAGAACGAGACAAGAGACAATGAGCGTTAATTGAAAAGCTTAGAGTTTATTTTAGACGCTGAGCGAGTAACGTAGGTGCATATTGTCCGGAGTAAGGAAGAGTTGCTTGCCAAAGTGCACGTTACGTGTATCGGCTAAATATATAATCGATCCATATAAACAGCATACGAATTATTCGAAGAATGATTCAATTGCTGAGTACACTCTCAATAAATAGATTAGCTGTAATCAATCGTCACGGCATTTTATAATCATAAAGATTTTCTTTACGATTAATTTTAATAGATTCGGACAAAAATTTAACTAAAATAACTTGATCCATTGGTTTAAAAAGATTAACTATAACCAAGAGCCAATTATATTGAAAAAAAATTTTTTTTTTCTAAATGACTACGCTGACCTTTCGAATGACCGGACTACAAATCATGTAGCCAATGAAACTATTTATTGATTTCCAACATCATACGTTATTTTTAAATACGACATTTCTTTTTTCTTAAAGGTAACGTAGATTTGATTCGGACTAATGTTGTTCGGATTGACGACCAAAAGCAATAACATTGTACCATAATTATTTAAAAAATTTAGTAAGAATAACAAGCAGTTTTAAACTCACTTCTATGTGTACTTCTGCTTCTGCTACTTCTAGGAGTCTCATATTTAGACTAGGAACATCAGTGTTAATCCCTGTATCATATTATCGTTTTAAAAGCCATAACTTATCAAGAATAACGATAGTAATAAGAAAAAGAAAGAATCGTATCTACTCTTAAATAAAACACTTGTATAGATTAAATATAATTATAGAATAGGAGCTTATAGAAAAGTAATAAAATATTACTATTTTTATTTTATCCTAATTCCAATTACCAGCACAATAGGTAACCGATTGAAATGTTCACAAAATATACATACCTATACAAACCATAAAATAAAGCTATATATAACAAAAACTGGTCCATCGATATTGATCCCGAACTGTATAGGAGATAATGTAATTATCTATACTGATATTATTAAAACGTAAAGTTTGAGCTTGTGACGTAGTATGGGGGTAATCTCAGGAACTACTAGCCCGATTTGAAACATTATTTAAGCATCATATAGATCATTTATCGAGAAAGGTTATAGGCTATATATCATCACGCTAAGACCAATAGAAGCGGAGCACCGGTAAAGAATGTTTCAAAATCGGGGTTTGAAAGCTTTCGCTGCGTGTTAGCGTTAGCCCAAAGTAACTATTCCACGCGAACGAAGTCGCGGGCAGAGGCTAGTTTTGCTTTATAATTATAACACCGATATAGATCCCGAACTGTTTAGGACATAATGTAATAACTGTTTAATATATAACCGAAACAGATATATTGTGTGGTGATACGGAACTCTCAGTAACTAAGCCCAGCTTGTCCTTGACATATTTTTCATAAATCCAGCCCTTTCTATACTGACATGCGACACGTCGAACAAAACTCCAAACAATACATTGGAGCCATACATGTTTTATCTAACACAATCGTGTTTCGAATTAACTTACATAAATCTTTCATGGTATAATGCGTACAAGAACATAGCGCGCAGAAAGCAGACTGCTCACTCTGTGTCAAATTACGCTAACTATGTATACTAATATATTATATTGATATATACATATATGGATAAACTTTAACACAGTTCAACCAAGCATCATGAATTCAATCTGTCATCACTTAAGTCTTACTTCAAAAAGAATAAGTTTATGTTTTTTACTATATTTCGTCACTAGGTAAGGCTAGGATGTATTTTATACTTATATTGTATTTTAAAGCGGACAAAGTTACAGTTTGTTATTATATGCCTATAACAAATAGTATCTCATACATGTGGCCGATAATACATTGTTTCTAGCTTTCACTCGCGATTTTTTATTTGTAGATTTGACTTCGGAAATATTACTTTTTTCTATATAAAAATACTCTAATAATAAGTACCCCATATTCTTTTATGTACCCCTCAAAAGGAGTATGGAAAACTTCTTAGTGATAAGAAATTAAGGTATGAATGCTTAATAAACAAACTCACACTCATATTTATAAAAAATAGCGGCGTCCCGGGACGCCTGGCAGATGTAAAACATTGAAATTATTTTGTATAAGCTATATGCATCAAAGAACAGATTACGACAGGAATCAGCTATGGCATAATGAAAAGATAAAGCATTACAAATTTGTTCCATAAAATAATGACTGTTCATTTTATTACATAAATTTATTTATTTATTACACACTGCCTCAGCTTTCTCTAGAAATTTGTAAATTCAAACGCATCCTTATTATACCATGCGCTATCTGTCTTCGCGTAACTGTGACTCTCTCAGTACTGACGTCATATTTTCAGAACTAGGGTTTGATGTCGCAAACACAAAGTAAACCACGTACGAGAAGATACTCTATTCTTATATAAATAAAGATAATAAATGAATGCGTATAGCAAGAATAATGTAACAATGTATAAAAAAACACAACATCATTTTAAGGCTAAGAATATAAAGAACAGTCAATATTAAACCTTATTACAGTTAACTTAAGAGAGTTACTATATTATATGAATGTACACTTTGGTTAGGTAAATTTTAAAGCAGCCCTCGTTTTAAAATGATAATAAGGCGCGGTCGCAACCCCTTGACAATCAGGCACGAGCTAATTTTTTATCTATCGAAAAAATATGTTGTATTCATAATTATTTATTCAGTATTGTTAATTTAATTAATTAAAATAATGTATAGAGTACTAGTTGTGCCCGCAATTCCGTTCGCATGTAGGTACTACAGAAAACTATGAAGCTGTTTTAAAGTGTTTTAAAGTGACATTGTTTACGGCACTGTAGGGGAGAAAATTTCGTTATGTGGTACGATAATACGATCAGATGGAACGTGACAATGAGTCATGCTTTTCAGTGCGTGTAGCCGGCGTTCATCGATTTATAAGACGTTTTTTTTTTATTGTATCACAGCAATGTGACTGCACTATGCACTATGCCTGATGGTGACCACAGTACAATCCAAAAACAATGGCGACTACCGAGAGATGCATTATCTCTCCCCGGTCGCCGCTGTTATGCCGGCCTGCGTAAATATCTCTTCACGTTACACTTGAAGGACCCATGTTATAGGATGGAGTGAACACACTGGCCGGGAGATTGTTCCACAGCTTCACGGGACGGCAAAGATAAGAAGTTGCGAACTTTTTAGTTTGTGCCCTGATAGGATTTACCGTACAACTATGGCTTCAAAAACCAGCGCGCGTGGTTCGGTTATCAAAAGGAGAGGAAAGGATTAAATTAAATAGCTCTTCAGAACACTCGCCATGATACAGACGGTAGAACACGCTCAGTGAGGCAAAGTCTCTGCGCAACTGAAGCGGCTCTATAAACTATGTAATGTCTGTATAATTAACAATGTGGACAGCCCGTCTCTACAACCTGTCCAGGGCATCTGTAGGTAGGTATCAGTAGGTATTTGGCGGAACCGTCCCAGAGGTGCGAACAATATTCCACGCAAAGCCGAACTTGTGCCTTATAATGGAGGTATAGCTGATCAGGCGTGAAAAAGCATCGCAACCTGTTCAGGATTCCGAGTCTCCGAGATGCAATGGAGATTACGCTCCCGATGTAATCCCTGAGATTGGGGTCGCTGCGAATATCTATACCTAAGATATTGAGGCTGTCCTCCATTGCCAGCGAGATGTTCTGGAGAGCAGGAAAAGGGGTAAATATAGATGTTTTGCATGTAAATGCGCACATCTGTGTTTTGTTAGCATTCAACTTGACCAAATTACTTGATATGAGATGCAAGAACCGGTCTAGTTCAATGACAAGTTCCTGCCGTCTTTTCTGTTTCTCCCTGACGGCAAGAAGGCTTGCTGTAATAGCACCCGTGGAGGGTGCTATCATCTGCATAGCAATGAATAAGGCTTAAAGGCTTTATCATTGATAAACAGAAGAAACAGAGCAGGTGAAAATAAAGAGCCATTTTGAACAGATACTTCAAATAAATTAATGAGTAAGAAAATGATATTGTCTACTAAATAATATCAATTTCAACAATATCATTTTCTTACTCATTAATTTATTTGAAGTATCTGTTCAAAATGGCTCTTTATTTTCACCTGCTCTGTTTCTTCTGTTTATCAATGATAAAGCCTTTAAGCCTTATTCATTGCTATGCAGATGATAGCACCCTCCACGGGTGCTATTACAGCAAGCCTTCTTGCCGTCAGGGAGAAACAGAAAAGACGGCAGGAACTTGTCATTGAACTAGACCGGTTCTTGCATCTCATATCAAGTAATTTGGTCAAGTTGAATGCTAACAAAACACAGATGTGCGCATTTACATGCAAAACATCTATATTTACCCCTTTTCCTGCTCTCCAGAACATCTCGCTGGCAATGGAGGACAGCCTCAATATCTTAGGTATAGATATTCGCAGCGACCCCAATCTCAGGGATTACATCGGGAGCGTAATCTCCATTGCATCTCGGAGACTCGGAATCCTGAACAGGTTGCGATGCTTTTTCACGCCTGATCAGCTATACCTCCATTATAAGGCACAAGTTCGGCTTTGCGTGGAATATTGTTCGCACCTCTGGGACGGTTCCGCCAAATACCTACTGATACCTACCTACAGATGCCCTGGACAGGTTGTAGAGACGGGCTGTCCACATTGTTAATTATACAGACATTACATAGTTTATAGAGCCGCTTCAGTTGCGCAGAGACTTTGCCTCACTGAGCGTGTTCTACCGTCTGTATCATGGCGAGTGTTCTGAAGAGCTATTTAATTTAATCCTTTCCTCTCCTTTTGATAACCGAACCACGCGCGCTGGTTTTTGAAGCCATAGTTGTACGGTAAATCCTATCAGGGCACAAACTAAAAAGTTCGCAACTTCTTATCTTTGCCGTACCGTGAAGCTGTGGAACAATCTCCCGGCCAGTGTGTTCACTCCATCCTATAACATGGGTCCTTCAAGTGTAACGTGAAGAGATATTTACGCAGGCCGGCATAACAGCGGCGACCGGGGAGAGATAATGCATCTCTCGGTAGTCGCCATTGTTTTTGGATTGTACTGTGGTCACCATCAGGCATAGTGCATAGTGCAGTCACATTGCTGTGATACAATAAAAAAAAAACGTCTTATAAATCGATGAACGCCGGCTACACGCACTGAAAAGCATGACTCATTGTCACGTTCCATCTGATCGTATTATCGTACCACATAACGAAATTTTCTCCCCTACAGTGCCGTAAACAATGTCACTTTAAAACACTTTAAAACAGCTTCATAGTTTTCTGTAGTACCTACATGCGAACGGAATTGCGGGCACAACTAGTACTCTATACATTATTTTAATTAATTAAATTAACAATACTGAATAAATAATTATGAATAAAACATATTTTTTCGAGAGATAAAAAATTAGCTCGTGCCTGATTGTCAAGGGGTTGCGACCGCGCCTTATTATCATTTTAAAACGAGGGCTGCTTTAAAATTTACCTAATCAAAGTGTACATTCATAAAATATAGTAACTCTCTTAAGTTCACTGTAATAAGGTTTAATATTGACTGTTCTTTATATTCTTAGCCTTAAAATAATGTTGTGTTTTTTTATACATTGTTACATTATTCTTGCTATACGCATTCATTTATTATCTTTATTTATATAAGAATAGAGTATCTTCTCGTACGTGGTTTACTTTGTGTTTGCGACATCAAACCCTAGTTCTGAAAATATGACGTCAGTACTGAGAGAGTCACAGTTACGCGAAGACAGATAGCGCATGGTATAATAAGGATGCGTTTGAATTTACAAATTTCTAGAGAAAGCTGAGGCAGTGTGTAATAAATAAATAAATTTATGTAATAAAATGAACAGTCATTATTTTATGGAACAAATTTGTAATGCTTTATCTTTTCATTATGCCATAGCTGATTCCTGTCGTAATCTGTTCTTTGATGCATATAGCTTATACAAAACAATTTCAATGTTTTACATCTGCCAGGCGTCCCGGGACGCCGCTATTTTTTATAAATATGAGTGTGAGTTTGTTTATTAAGCATTCATACCTTAATTTCTTATCACTAAGAAGTTTTCCATACTCCTTTTGAGGGGTACATAAAAGAATATGGGGTACTTATTATTAGAGTATTTTTATATAGAAAAAAGTAATATTTCCGAAGTCAAATCTACAAATAAAAAATCGCGAGTGAAAGCTAGAAACAATGTATTATCGGCCACATGTATGAGATACTATTTGTTATAGGCATATAATAACAAACTGTAACTTTGTCCGCTTTAAAATACAATATAAGTATAAAATACATCCTAGCCTTACCTAGTGACGAAATATAGTAAAAAACATAAACTTATTCTTTTTGAAGTAAGACTTAAGTGATGACAGATTGAATTCATGATGCTTGGTTGAACTGTGTTAAAGTTTATCCATATATGTATATATCAATATAATATATTAGTATACATAGTTAGCGTAATTTGACACAGAGTGAGCAGTCTGCTTTCTGCGCGCTATGTTCTTGTACGCATTATACCATGAAAGATTTATGTAAGTTAATTCGAAACACGATTGTGTTAGATAAAACATGTATGGCTCCAATGTATTGTTTGGAGTTTTGTTCGACGTGTCGCATGTCAGTATAGAAAGGGCTGGATTTATGAAAAATATGTCAAGGACAAGCTGGGCTTAGTTACTGAGAGTTCCGTATCACCACACAATATACCTGTTTCGGTTATATATTAAACAGTTATTACATTATGTCCTAAACAGTTCGGGATCTATATCGGTGTTATAATTATAAAGCAAAACTAGCCTCTGCCCGCGACTTCGTTCGCGTGGAATAGTTACTTTGGGCTAACGCTAACACGCAGCGAAAGCTTTCAAACCCCGATTTTGAAACATTCTTTACCGGTGCTCCGCTTCTATTGGTCTTAGCGTGATGATATATAGCCTATAACCTTTCTCGATAAATGATCTATATGATGCTTAAATAATGTTTCAAATCGGGCTAGTAGTTCCTGAGATTACCCCCATACTACGTCACAAGCTCAAACTTTACGTTTTAATAATATCAGTATAGATAATTACATTATCTCCTATACAGTTCGGGATCAATATCGATGGACCAGTTTTTGTTATATATAGCTTTATTTTATGGTTTGTATAGGTATGTATATTTTGTGAACATTTCAATCGGTTACCTATTGTGCTGGTAATTGGAATTAGGATAAAATAAAAATAGTAATATTTTATTACTTTTCTATAAGCTCCTATTCTATAATTATATTTAATCTATACAAGTGTTTTATTTAAGAGTAGATACGATTCTTTCTTTTTCTTATTACTATCGTTATTCTTGATAAGTTATGGCTTTTAAAACGATAATATGATACAGGGATTAACACTGATGTTCCTAGTCTAAATATGAGACTCCTAGAAGTAGCAGAAGCAGAAGTACACATAGAAGTGAGTTTAAAACTGCTTGTTATTCTTACTAAATTTTTTAAATAATTATGGTACAATGTTATTGCTTTTGGTCGTCAATCCGAACAACATTAGTCCGAATCAAATCTACGTTACCTTTAAGAAAAAAGAAATGTCGTATTTAAAAATAACGTATGATGTTGGAAATCAATAAATAGTTTCATTGGCTACATGATTTGTAGTCCGGTCATTCGAAAGGTCAGCGTAGTCATTTAGAAAAAAAAAATTTTTTTTCAATATAATTGGCTCTTGGTTATAGTTAATCTTTTTAAACCAATGGATCAAGTTATTTTAGTTAAATTTTTGTCCGAATCTATTAAAAAAAGAGAATAAAATAAGTGAAACATCGGAAATGAATTAATTTATAAAAACTAAAATTAACGCGTGGAAAAGAAAACAAGATGGAAGATATAATCTATACTATCTATCTATATCTATATCTATACTAATATATAAAGCTGAAGAGTTTGTTTGTTTGTTTGTTTGTTTGTTTGTTTGTTTGTTTGTTTGGTTGAACGCTATGATCTCAGGAACTACCATTCCGATTTGAGAGGAAGGATATAGGCTATATATCATCACGCTAAAACCAATAGAAGCAGAGCACCAATGAAGAATGTTTCAAAATCGGGCACTTTTTTTGCTTTTGAGCGATTACGTTATTATTATATACAGTATGGATTAATTCCTTCGCCTATGAACTATTTGAATAGGAAAAAAAAAACTTTGAAAATGTTAGCTTTGATACTTACCACATAACTTCAGAATTGGCAGTATGGATTAATTCCTTCGCCTGTCCTATTGGACGAATATTATTACTACTACTTACTACGTTACCATGGCAACGTATATAATAATAAAGTAATCGCTCAAAAGCAAAAAAAGTGCCCGATTTTGAAACATACTTCATTGGTGCTCTGCTTCTATTGATCTTAACGTGATGATATATAGCCTATAGCCTTCCTCGATAAATGAACTATCTAAAACCGAAAGACTTTCTCAAATCAAACGGGTAGTTCCTGAGATCATAGCGTTCAACCAAACAAACAAACAAACAAACAAACAAACAAACAAACAAACAAACAAACAAACAAACAAACAAACAAACAAACAAACAAACAAACAAACAAACAAACAAACAAACAAACAAACAAACAAACAAACAAACAAACAAACAAACAAACAAACAAACAAACAAACAAACAAACAAACAAACAAACAAACAAACAAACAAACAAACAAACAAACAAACAAACAAACAAACAAACAAACAAACAAACAAACAAACAAACAAACAAACAAACAAACAAACAAACAAACAAACAAACAAACAAACAAACAAACAAACAAACAAACAAACAAACAAACAAACAAACAAACAAACAAACAAACAAACAAACAAACAAACAAACAAACAAACAAACAAACAAACAAACAAACAAACAAACAAACAAACAAACAAACAAACAAACAAACAAACAAACAAACAAACAAACAAACAAACAAACAAACAAACAAACAAACAAACAAACAAACAAACAAACAAACAAACAAACAAACAAACAAACAAACAAACAAACAAACAAACAAACAAACAAACAAACAAACAAACAAACCTTCCCTCAACGAACTGAATCGAATAGTTTTAGTTCGTTTCATTCCGATATACACGTATTCATTTGTGAATCATGCAATTTCGATTGTATGGTTCACAAATGTATATATGTATGAATAGCTTAGAATAGTTAGCTAGGTCAGACGCGACTTTTTCCAGGTAACAGCCCAAGCCGAGGTGCGCGTGCGCCCTTGTGTATGTTACCTAAAAACCAAATCGGTTGAGTGCTTTAAGCGCCAACCTTAATAGTCCGGTGAAGCTGTGAAGACCCTGCCAGATCAATAGCGTAGTCAGTTCGAGAAAAAAAAAATAAAACCGTTCAGTACATTTTGCGCGAGGAAGTAATAAACATTCAAAACATATATATTTTTTACACTTTATAGATTTATAGCGTTTGACCACAATGTCATTTGATATTAAATGATGACGTGGAGTAAGATTTTGAACACGCTAAGCCTAGACTGGCTCGCAAGGGCAGCTGCCGGTATACAGCAACACGTACTTGCTGACCAACTTATAACCTGAAGATGGTGGCTAGCGGGCGACGGAATTAGAAAAAGCCCTACCACCATGCTGTGATTTCATCAGTCCGACTCAGTTGCAAAGATTCAAACCTACGTCCATCGACCCTGTGTTACGATATAATATGATACGATATAACATTTTCTGTAATCAATTACAATTTTTACTTTTAATGAAAATCATTATATTAATTCATAATTATTCAATCAATCCTTCGCATAAATAAAAACCAATGATTATAAACACAGGAGGCAAGTCGCGTTTGTTTTCAAACGTAATAACGTGAAAATATACACGTTTTATAAAACGCGTTGTAATACTGGGAGCCTCGTAGGTAATACTGTTTGGGCGGACACCCCTAACACCCCCAAAGGCGGGGAGCAGGACTAATAAAATCATCATATGAATGTATTAAATCCATTTATTTATCTACTTTTATCTCGTACAAGTGTGTCGTCATTAAAACTACAATAACTTTTGATAGAGTGAACCGATTTTAAAGAAACTAAGGCTAAATGTTATTCGAGTAACGAAGTGAACGAAATGAAGTTTTATCGTGAAATCTATACTTTAGCAGTGATGCGTGTTCAAACAAACAGACAGACAGACAGATATTTCCAAAAATGATTGAAATGTATTTTATTACTTACTCTAACAACTAAGCAACAATTTTTTTGTCACAAAAATCTAAAAAGTATAAACACTTTTGATTTACATTCTTCAACTTCAACATTTATATAATGGCGTCTCGTAGATACGAATTCTGCCAGTGTCAAGTTAGTCATGGGAGAGTCACTTTATAGGTAGTATTAAATATTAATTGTATCATTTTGCTCTTCCAGATTAGGCCAGTGTAATATATCCAAGGACAAATACAATAGATATCATGCTTAAATAAATAAATATAAATATTAATTTACATTATAATTAGTGATAGTAATGTTAAAGTTTAATTTTGTTACTAGTTATAAAATTGGCCAAAGTATAGACAAACGGAGAAAACACACATAAAAGCAAAGATTTAAAATCAGAAGGACTATATAACGGGTATACTGTCAGGCAAAATATCATACAAGGAATATACTAGATTAGGACAATTGAAGATGTGTTCTAGAGTGCCTTCGTCTAGCCCACATTCACATGTTGAGTTGTCCTTGATTCTAAGCTTTGCAAGACGGAGTGGAGAACATACGTGACCTATCCTCAGTCTACAGATAGTAGATGCAGCAAGTTTATAACAGTTACGATACTTATACAACCATGGCTTACTCGGGATATTATCTTGAATGGAAGCATATGATTTGCCTTTAATTAGTTTGAATACATTCCAGTTTGAGGTCCATGATGCGAACAGATCAATTTTGGCTACAAAGCATAAATCCTGAACATAGGTATTGTAGTGGTCAAAATATCCAGTCCGGATAGCTTCCTTAGCAAGAAGATCAGCGGTTTCATTACCCTGGATTCCACTATGCCCTGATACCATGCCAGAACTACATGAATTCCTAAACAATGGCATTAATACAAATATAATTTAATAGTTATGATAACCGGGGACTTTACTTTAGAATATATCTGGCTATCCTGAATAGCCTGCAAGCAACTTAAAGAGTCTGTCAAAATGATGGTTTGATTTAATTTATGTGATAATACATATTTGATTGCTTCTAATATAGCAACTGCTTCACCTGTATAGTTTCAGGATAAAGGAGTGCATTTATAACTTAAAATTATGCGATATTTAGGGATCCACACTGCAGCTCCTACATAACTCTGGGGGCTTGACTTTGATGCATTAATAAACATTAAAGTCCAATCTCTCCAATCTTGCTCAGTTATATGCTTGAATTCCCAGTCAGCGTTGGGGTTGCTCTTCTTTATACCAAAATTAAGCAAAGTCGTAGGTTTATATATCAATGCATCATAGAGAACATTGTACAAGGGATGCTTATCTTGCTGAAATATTGGACTTGGCAAAGCTAAGAATTTTCTGTAACTTTTAAGTCGACATGGAAGGTCCTTGTGTCTCCAATATTCTGATTCTGTTATACTTTGTGATAACTTGCAAAGTCTCGAAAGAAATGGATGTAGTGAAAACTGTGCAGCTTTATAAAGAAACCGATCAGAGAGGAATTGTCTCTGTAGACTAAGTGGAGGTTCAATACATTCTACCTGTAGTACATTGATAGGTGAAGATTTCATTGCTCCAGTGATAATTCACATTATATAAGAGCTTTTGAGTATAAGGATGGGAACCCCTCCACACTCCGGAAAGAGCTCCTAAAATATTGATGTTTTTCTCATACTTTTGAGATATGTAACAAAGATGTTTAATACTGGATAACTTTGAATCTAGTAGTATACCTAGGAATTTGACGCTATCTTATAAATGTACTTGTTGGCCGTTTACAGATATTAGGACAGGAGGGTTATACCTTTTTCTAGAGGATGTAACCACACTACTTTTTGGTACCGACAAGGATAGACCATGCTCCCTTAACCAGTCGTCAAGATAATACAAAGCAGAGTTCAGGCTATTGGAGACTGCACCTATACATTTTGAAATAGTGTATAAAATAATGTCATCAGCATACCGTAAGATTTCAATTATATGTATAGAAGATTCTTCTGTCAGACTGAACTCCTCCTAAACGACTTGACAGATTTTCATGAATTTTTTTGTGAGTGTTCTGGGGGATTCAAGAATTATATAGATTCACAATTGGACCCGGTAGGTGGTGCACTGGTGCTGCGATTGAATTTTAGGACTTTTTATCATAAATACAGTACGACGGCTGCCAGGCCTACTAGTATACCTATAAAATATTGTGAAAGTGTTTTTCTCTATTTACGTAAATGTCAGCAATATTACGAAATATAAGGTCAAATGACGCAAGTATAGGTTACTACTTTTTTACGGAATTTAGTCGAAATTTTTTCTCAAATTTTAGCTCAAGTTTAGTACAATTCTGATACTAAAAAGATAAATTGAATGTTTTGTTTGGAAACGGAAAAATGAATACCATGTTAACTTTGTATTGAACTAATATTGTACTTAACAGAAAGAAAACTGCAGCGCTACTTTGGTAAAAATATAAGTTTCAAATATGTTCACTATACTGCCAACCTTTAGGGTAAATAAATCTTACAATAATCATCAACATTCTGACATGGAGTAACATTTTGAATAATGAATCCACTAAAATCCACAATAAATACGTAAATACATATATGAAGACATCATAACATAAATAAAGTACATATAACCAATATAAGATATACAAAAAATATGAAAAAGAGAAAATCACAAAGAAAATATTAAGATGAATGAAACAAACGTATATGCAGCAGGAAGCAATAGTAGCAAGTCGCACACAGAAATATAGAGCAGAATAAAATATGAAAGAAAAACAAAAATCGGCTATGAAAAACTAAAGAACCTTGTAGAATAGGACAACAACCAAAAAGAAAAACTTGTAACAAAAAACTCAACCAGGGGTGTCTAACTGTCACATCAGAGAAAATCGCTCAACGAACCCGGATACAATGTCTCAAAAAAAAAAGAATCCAATCATCGTAGCCTGGAATCTTTTCAGATAACTTACAATAGTGCCTCCATTACATAAGTAATTCTCTCCTCAGGTGAGCAGTAGTAAGTGAAATAACTTTAAGTTCGTAGTTTAAGTAGATAATTCTATTTTCTAAGGTACATATTACTATATACACCTTTTGTACCTCGTTAGCTCTGTGTTACCGTTTTTGTAGTCTCTCTAACTGTTCTATTTAGACCCGCAACGAGTGTTACATGTAACTATTTCTTGATGATTAACTTTATATAGCTGCAATTGGTACTATTATCTACTACCTAAATGTAAAGAACTTTATGTCTCTATATAGGAATACTATCAGAATATATCTTGAGAAATTCTAAGCCGAGATGTTATGATAGGATTTTTAAGTATTGTGACAATAATATAGTTGAATATAGAGCCTTTCTTATATACCTAAAAGTATGCTTCATGTTTCTATAGTTAATTTGGTCAATATCGATTCAGTTTTTTTTTCAACTTTGACGAGAAACATGCTTATGATAGCCGAATTTTATATGAACAGGCTATAGTTGTTTGGGGGTTTGTAGATAAAATCAGTTTAAAGTTCGCCGGAACATAATAAAACACAATAATATGAAAGGTATAGGAAAACGTTGCGCGCTGTCCTATAGGCAATCACGTCGGGCGAGAGCTGAGCCGCCGGTTCCCGGGCGGATCGATGCCGGCGTGCGGAGGGTGGTATCTGGTTTTTTCGGACAGTATTTCAACGAGGGAGGGTGAACGAACCTCATTACGTAAGGCTCGGTCGATAGGGTACATGCGCACCCTCCTCGCCCGGGCGGGGGCCGGGGGCGGGGGAGCGCGCACTCACGGACCGCAGACTCGCTCGCGCGCGCCGCCCGCTCGGACGTTCCGGGTTTTATTTTACCGCGTTTTTCGTTTCCCTTTCGTTCTTTCCGTTTATTTTCCATCATGTCGAAGGGTGACGCCGAACAGCAGAATGGCTCCGGGGAGGAGTCTAAGACAAATCTCATAATCAACTACCTGCCGCAGAGCATGACTCAGGAGGAAATCAGAAGTCTCTTCTCTAGTATCGGAGAAGTCGAGTCTTGCAAACTGATAAGGAACAAAGGGGCCGCATTTCCGGATGCACTGAACCACGCACTCCACGGAGGCGGTCAGAGCCTGGGTTATGCCTTCGTGAACTACCATCGTTCAGAGGATGCGGAGAAGGCTATCTCCACTCTAAACGGACTGCGACTTCAGAACAAAACGATTAAAGTGTCGTACGCGAGACCGAGCAGCGAGGCCATCAAAGGCGCCAACTTATACGTCTCCGGTTTACCGAAGACTATGACCCAGCAAGAACTGGAGCGCTTGTTCAGTCCCTACGGGAGAATAATTACTTCGAGGATCTTGTGCGAGAACTCCGGCGGGAGGCCGTTCACGGGTGGCGAACAGGGTCTATCGAAGGGCGTCGGATTCATACGGTTCGACCAGCGCGTCGAGGCGGAGCGGGCGATACAGGAGCTGAACGGGACAGTGCCAAAAGGTGCGACTGAACCAATCACGGTGAAATTCGCTAATAATCCGAGCAACAACGGGAAGGCGCTGGCGCCCCTCGCCGCGTACCTGCCCGCCGCGCTCCGGTTCCCCGCTCCGCTCGGCCGGTTCAGCTCAGGCAAGTCCTTATTAGCGATCAATAAAGGTCTACAGCGGTACAGCCCGCTTGCTGGAGAACTGCTCGGCGGTGTGCTACCCGGCGCTGTCGGCTCTGAGTGGTGCATCTTTGTATACAACCTCGCACCTGAGACCGAGGAAAACGTGCTCTGGCAATTGTTCGGGCCGTTCGGTGCCGTCCAGAGCGTAAAGGTGATCCGTGACCTGCAGACCAACAAATGCAAGGGCTACGGGTTCATCACGATGACGAACTACGACGAGGCCGTCGTCGCCATACAATCTCTGAACGGGTACACGCTCGGCAACCGCGTGCTGCAAGTCAGCTTCAAGACGAACAAAATCAAGACTATCTAAGGACGCAGTGGGAACGGCCTAGCTGGACGATAGGACGGCACGGCAGTCTCGCACCCATACATACTAAAGATTTATGCGACAGGCGGCCGATTTATGCTGATTTAGCCGTGACCGAGGTTGCTCGCCCCGCGGCTCCAATAGAATGTTGTCTTCCCGATGTTCGACGCCGCCACTGTTCGGCGGATTTTTTAATTAATATATTTGAAGCTCATCATGTCCGCCGACTCTTTGTTCTAGATCTGCCATTCGAGTTGAATTGGGTTAATGCGTTTTATATAAATCAAGATGGCGACTGGCGCCACCGCGCATGTCCGGATGAAATGGCGGTCCTAAAACATGGAGTCGTCTCGAGCGCGCAATAAGTTAACTTAGTAACGCAGCATTAAATGCTGGAACCCAGGCCAGACTTCGGAAACGTACATATTCGTAATAGTCAATAACATGATTATATTAACTTCGCTTATGAACGGTTGTGGTAAACGTGAAAATAGTTTACGAATAAAATATTTAGCAATAATAACATTAAAAAAAGTAATGCTATGTGCTCCATAGCTGTATGGTATCATATCGATTTAGATATTTTAAAGTACGTACGTAGGGTGAAGTCGCGGTCGCGGTACGGACACACTCCTTGCCAAATATTAATAAAATTACATTCTACAGTTCATTCGCTCATAAATAATATACACTTAATATTAATAATTACCAGCTTTGATACGGCTGCGGTCTCAGAGAGCGCTTAATCGAAATAAAATAGAATTATATTGTTAAAGATTGGATGAGAAAATAATATATTATTATCTATACGTATATTTTAATGATTATATTAAAATTAAGGATGAAAACTAATCAAAAACTGTGATAGGTTTTGATAAAATTTTAAAATAAACGAAAATAGCGGCAATGCGGTTTCATATGGAGTTGGTAAGTCCCCAGGGATATGTAGGATTAGAGTTTTTGAGAGACATTTTGAGATATTCGCCGGAGTACGCCTGTAGGGCGATACCGTTCGTAACCTCGTATGCAACCTAGGATTTGACACGCGAACTAAGTGAAAATACGCCGTAGAGGAAGACGGGGGATAAAATCGATTGAGCTCGTTGTAGGCCCGGGAGGGGGCGGCGCCAGGGTGCACACTACCCTGCCTCCATCCCCTCTCACGCACCAGAGCGAGACAGAACACGACAGGCTTTCGCCGAGGTCACAAGGATTAGTTAGAGTCCGTACGCGGAACAATGGTGCATACACTCTAGTCTAAAAGATGTCGTTTATTAAAAAAAAATCGATGTCAAACATATGATCGGTACCTGGTATAATAATAATGTATGGATGGATGCGACCCTGCGTCTATTCGAAGTAGGTTCTAATTGTCTTAGTTTAAATGGAAATTTGTAAATAGAAAAAAAAACGTCGAATAATTAACAAAAAAAAATATCTCGCCGCGTCTAAATACACGCCACTCCAATACCGAAATAAAAAGCTAAAACCCGATAAAGACCTATATGAACATCGAACTTTGATAGATTTTAATATCGTGCCGTCCTAACGACCCTACGATTTTTTGTAAAAAAGTATATATACTTAAATATAGATTTAATAATAAATTAAAAAAAAACAGTTTTGTAACATTTCAAATATTAATAGGTAATCATTACATACCAAAGATGGAGATTAAAAATTTACAAGTATTTATATATTTATTAATTAATGTAAAACGTGCAATAACTAATAGTCAGTAAATTAAAATATATTTAAAAAAAATACTAATAATAGAAATGACTCGAAGAGACGTTGGTTGTCATGGAAATGAGTATAATGATGCGCCAACTTGTTTACCTATTTATTGTAAACTGTTATTTTATCCGCACACCGTTTGGGCGAGTAGTCACATTTCTTCTCTTTATAATTAAAAACAAAAATACAAAAAAATCTTTGTTCGCTTTAGTTCCAACGGCTTATAATGCTTAAAATTCCAATTTTAGTCGTAATATTTTGTTTCAATTAGGCATATTTATATATAATTTAGATAAATTCGTGAGTTACCTTTATATAATCGATCCTAAGTCGAGAACGTACTGTTTTGTTCATTTCATAACTATGAAGTGATTTTAAATTTAGTTGTGTGAAGTTGGCAATACTGAGAGGTCGGCGTGTGCAGCACAAGTTTTGCTAAAATTACTTATAATACTTAAGTAGGGATCTATTTAGGATAATAAAATAGTTGTTGTGTTGTTTTTAATTCAGCATAAATTCCAACTATTCTAGTCACAAGGTTCGTCGCAGCGGACATATTATTTATTAAAAAAAATTGTACATTTTGATTGAGGAGTTTAGGTTATGTATGATCATGTTAAAAATGTTGTTACCGTCAAACTATGATTTCAGGTTATATTAGTTTTGCCTGACCTTAGTTAAATCAGACTATATTTAGGGATATTAGGTAATTAGTTTAGTTAGCCTAGGCATTACCAGTTTTTAAATATGATAAGACACTAGTTGCCATTAAAACTATGGCCACAAACTTGTCTGAAAAATTCAACTATTAATATGAATATATAAACTAAACGAAGAGGCTCACAATAATAATTATTCAGGGGTGCTCTTTGATTGTTATCATTATAAGCTGATATTGCTTAGGCGACTTCACTACACTTTGCCACACTTTTTCCGGTTTTGGTAAAACTAATATACAATCGAATTTTCTGCGGTATCCCTAACATATACTATTATAAAACCATTGATGTATTATTAATTTCATGCATTCTTTGTTCTTAAACATTAATCTACTATTACTTTAGTGTACATACATGCAATTGTAATTTTTCTTACGTATTTCTTAATTATTGAGTGTATTTTATTCAAGGATAAAATTTATTCTGATACAAGTATTGATAAATCGGCCAAAGTCGAATATCTTTGCGACAGTCGTGTTTTACGTTTGTTAACAAGATATGGTAATTGAATTTTGACAAATATCCGACAGAATAGACGACGGGCGAGTCCAATATACGACAGTGAAGAGTTCAGAGTTGGCCATCGACTTTCGACGGGCTTGTCAACACTTGTATCTAAATTCGGTAAGACGAATTAACTTTATTTATTAGGGAAATATGTCGGATGTTTAATATATATTGAAAATATAAAACTGCGAAGTTGTTTTTCATGTTTCTCTGTATATTATCTTTTTTGAGTTACGTGATTACTTTCAAGTTTGCGTATTTATTGTAATTTTTGTTCTGACTTAATGTAAAATTTATCGTTTTTTGTACACGAAAAGCGTGTATAATGCTTTTCGCAAACGAAACATGAAACACCAAATAATGTAATAAATAAAATATAAAGAACTCATCGACTTTTTAGATAAGAAATAATAATTAATGCATGAAGAATGATGATGATATTTTGGAATGAAATTGTACGTTTGTACTTTGGTTAGGTAGTCAGTTGGTGGAATGTTTTCTCAGGCCCCCAACTCCTTTCGGTAATAATTAATAATATTAGAATGAATGTTAATAGTGCTCAATAGCTTAGCGGATCAAGTGTCCGGTTAGTGATGTAAACGGGAAAAGCAATAAATAAATTATGAATAAAATATGAAATCCATTTTTAAACACGTGTAATTCATACATAATTAACGGTTAATATTTTTATATGTATTTTAAATGTATAATACTTATATACTGTAATCATATCTTCATAGTTGTAAGGGGGAAGACATGGAAAACATTCCGCCATAAATAATATTGCGGTCGAAACTATAATAGGTGTTATTTTTACAGTAAGGAGGGAAAACGGTTCGCGAGTTTAGAAAAGTCTCTATAGTCACGAATATATGAAAAAAAAACATTTTTACAATTATTAAAGCTTCGACCACAACAGCTTATTCTACAAATCTATGATAAATAGGTATGTGGGCATTGACACACTAACCCTCGCGGTAAGCGTCAATCAAGTTCTTACAGAAGTGTGACTGCTAGTTTTTGATGGGTGTTTTGATGCATTTTTTATGAAAAGTAATTAAAGGATAAATGTTAATAAAATAATTTATATAAAAAAATAATAACGTAATTAATTGGCAAAACAAAACAATACTCTAAATATGCATAGGCTAATTGACAACAAGGCTGTGAAATTAGCAAAAGATAAAGTAAAATATAAAAAAACATTAATAAACACGTGACGATCGATCTCTTGGAGAGAAATAAAAGGATAAGTTAAATCACAGAAACAGAGAGATGTCAGATTAAATTAAACGGATCATATAAACTATTTGCATACTCTGTAAAGTGCACTTGTTTAAGTAATTCTTATTAAAAGCTACTTTATCAAGGTATTTGAAAGAAAGAAAACAACTACTTTATTCTTATTATGCTTAAATGACTAATTATATTATAGAATTACGAGGTGATGTATGGATTCACAATATGACAAGTCGTTAAAAATAGTAAAACGTATCCGTAATCATGTAAAGGTTATTTAATCTGCCGGAAATTAAATGAAAGTTTTAAACTGAAAAAAAACGTTACATAATATAATAATGTCTTCCATAACACAAAATACAGTTCAGTTTAAAATTGTGAAAATGAAAATCGAATGTAATTTCTCTACATTGACCTAATGCGCCAAATTTTCATGGCAATTCATAGTCAATCAAGAATGATCCAAGCGTAATTCTTATAAATATGTACAAGGAACCTGGCAAACCTGACTATACATCTCTCTGTTTTTTTGATCATGAAAATAGTGGTTAAATAACCAGTATGTAATAAGTATATAAAATGAAAGGATTCAACGATGCGTGAATTTACCAAACAAACGTTTATAAGAAATAGGAGCAATGGCTAAACATATTTGTAAAGATTTATAATGCGATGGGTAACTAGGGATGGAACACATCGGGTCGCAAGCACAAAGATTTAACACGCGACTGTGGGCTATCCCAATTATGTAGGTAAGACACAAAAAAAGGAAATGATATCTTCCATAGGAAATTATACGTAAGTTATCCTTATACACCACGTCAATATTTCAATGAAATACCTGATATTAAATACCGATATTAAATTCTTTATGCTCAATCAAATAAATCGAATGTAATATCGAATTGCAGATATATAACTATCTAAAAATCAGGCGATTTCTTGACATATTAACACTGGTGTTAACAACGAAACATCGACTATTTGTTACTATTACTTCATACGTGAGATATATAAGTCGAATTGTGCAAAAAACATTTAACCTTAGAAATCTGTGAAGGCTGTGTTTTTATAGAATTCATTCATACTTGCTCACTGGGAACTTCCTTGTTGTATTTTGGAACTCTTTCTCTAGTATTAGCTTAAAGAATTTCTCAAATAGATTCTGTTACAACACAGCCGTCAACAATCCATAGTTTCCTTGTTCATGATCATCGTCACAGACCATTTCAGCGCGGAGTTATGTTTTGTGTTCACCAATAACCGGTTATAAACCATAATGTGTGGAATATTTCACTCTAAACTATAATATATTTGATAAGAGACGAAACGTCTTTGAATTTAAAGGTTTACATAAAACATAACTATGGTGTTACACCTCCTTAACAAAATATATAGACAGTGAAAATATTGTAGAGTCAACTATGTTTATAATTACAGCTTGATGAATTGATTCGCACCGTTACGCTAAAAATACTCATCTATACTTCAATAATACATTGTCAAAGGGCCAATTCTTCTCATTATTAAAGGATTTAGAAAACTATAATAAATCTGTTATAGGTAATAGTGAGATTAATAGTTTATAGTAAAAGTGGTCGTAATTACAACAAATAATAATTTTATATATCATTTCTACGTAAAGAGTCAAATTATCGAACTCATCAATATATTATATCACGAATTATTCGTTCTCTATTATTATTATTGATAATTCAATGACCGGAGATTGTTATCGCATCGTGCGAATAAGTGAGCATTATGCAACAACTAATTGGCGTGAAAGAGACTTTATATTGCTCACACTTAAAGTCTCGATACTAACGATATTCTAAACAACACATCAATGTAATTAATTATTTATATATACCGTTATTGTCATCTATAGCTAATAGTATAAGCGATAATAGTTATTAAATATTTTTCATAACATTGTAAATTTCGTAGAAGGTTTATAAACTTTAGTAATAAAACATAGCGTATTGTAATTAACGCCATATTAACAACGGGAACTCGTCAAAATTTGATGAATAAACTTTATAGAACCTCACTTCGTCATGAGTTCCTACTGAAAGTTATCATAGATAAATGACGTCATTGAAGCTAAAGATAATACAATTTTCTATTCGTATTTTTTTTATTATAATTTCGAGAATTATATTGTTATCTCCCACATCACCTATTTTGAGAACATTGGTTTTCATAATCACTATTGTCCTTCTAAGAAAAGTAGAATACTATAGAGTTCATTACTTAAAAGTCATACCTCGCAATTTCATCATCTGTACAGGATCGCCAAATAATTACAA
>MU161837.1:2851-34678 GCA_015888305.1 Antheraea pernyi
CGGGCGCTCTCACTGACCGAACGAAACGTAACAATGCAAGCACTGTTACTTCACGTGGGTGTTTCTGTGGGTCGGGTGGTAGTACCTCGAGCGTGCCGACTCATTCATGCTGAAACCAGTTATAGCTTCAGCGTGTCTCTACCATCTACCAAGCGGTAATGTGCTTTGGGACTATATCATAACACCTAACACTATGTAAACGGTGAGTATGTCGGTATGTCTGACCTCGAGTTCGTTGAGTCCTGGTGCTTGTTTGAGCACGACGGCTCCGTGTCGCGGGTCGTAGAGGTCACCTGACCCGTCCGGGTGCGGCATCCCTGCGGGGTCGCGACCCACTATGTAGTGATTCGCGCCGGCGTTCATACGGCATTTCGCGTGCCATTGTACCTTACAACATCATAAATCCACATATTACAATCCTTGCTGTCTACTAAGAATTTAAAAAAAAACGTGCGGTAGGGGGACCAATTTTCAATGTTAATTATTGTCATTAATTGTAAGTGTCATCAGTCTTGAACAGATGGCGTTTTAAATTAGTTTGTTGACAGATGGCTGTAAGACCGACTGATATCGATATCTCATAGATTTCACGACTCTAGTTTAATTTATCTCTTCATATCTTCTTTGTAATACGTGGAGGGACGGGTGGATGTATGGATGACTTCATATTTATTACATGTGTCTCTTCGATATCGTACAAAAATATATGTATGTTATAGATACATATGAGTCACCGAAAAGAAATTCTCTAAACCATAGTGAGAAACCATATCAAACCCCGTTGCGAAATTTAGAACTGTGTGAACATACAGACAGACACGAAAAGCGAGTTTATTTTATTACATTTATTCATGTCTGGTTAGGGTGTGATTGATGACGGGGTTAACTACCACGATCTTTTCACTACTTTGGTATTCTGTTACGGCATTGATAACTAGATGGCGCTGTTATATAATTTTAGATTGTTTTTTTTTCTACCAACAATATTTTGACAGCTATGTCATTGTACGTCATTTCATTAAAACAAATACGTATATGGATCTAGAAAGTGAAATAATTTGTTTGTTTTGATTTTTTACTCATCTTTCATTTAAGTACATATTTATTTATTCCTACAACAAACATATTTTTTATTATAATACGAGTTGACCCCGCGAACTTCGTTTCGCCTTAATATGATTTTTTTTTCTTATCCCGCCTATTTAGTAGATGCATACCAACATATGGAACATTTTGCTATGATATTCCATAGAGACTGTTCGCTTTTCGGGAATACAAACTGAGAAAGAAAATTGCAGTAAAATGGTAAAATTACATGAGTCAACTCCAAAATAAAAAAATAAAGCATCGTAATTACGTATGCGTTTAAGTCGCTAATAGCAATTTCAAGTTGTTTTCACAATTATAGAAAAACAAAACTGATTTGTATGTTGTTCCGTGCAATTTTTCCAATTTTTCTCTCCATAAAAACTTTCCTCAGGGTTTAAGAAATAAATCAAATCAAAAATTACTCGAATTAGACCAGCCGTCTTCGAGTTTTGCGCTTAGCAACATATTTTGCGATTCATTTTTATTTATATAGATATAGGTCGCAGGTGTTAGTTCTAACCCGTATTCCTAGAGGCGCTGATGTAAAATGAATGATATCTGTATTATATAATGTACTTTATGTTGAATACCTCTGTAGGTCCGGCGTACATCATCGGTGATGGGAATATAGCAATGACTGTGGACTGAGGGTCCAGCACTCCTTCATTCAGTACCGCTTTGTGCTGATTCATACGCACATCCAACGGTACGTCATCGTCTTTCGTCCAACCACCTGTTTGGTAACATTATATACACTATTACAGGGTTAGCCCCCCATTCACATATAAAAACCCAAGACACAGTCTCGAATAAAACTAGCGCTCAAAATCGTCCCGCAAAAACTCCCCATTATTATACATACGATAAACTTACGATTTTGCATTTTCAACCGTACCTGAATGATTTAAATTTAATGAGTGTATAATTTTCAATTGTGTGCATATTTTATGCGGAGGGTTTTGAGACGTTGAGTTTGCATCTTGGGTTTTTATATACATTAATGATTCGCCGTCAAATGGTAAAATTTGAGTTCGCATCTTGGGTTTTTATATACATTAATGATTCGCCGTCAAATGGTAAAATTTTGCATAACACCATTTTATGAAAGTGTCCTAATGTAAAAAGAATACATATTGTATGGATTGCATAATGTTACCATTAGATAGATCCCTGACCCTCAAAATTGCGGTACGAATGATAATCCTGACGCCCCATATGTACAAATACGTATATAAAAATATTTATATATTTTCAAACATGAAACCGATTACTTTCTATAACAATACATTAAAAATAATTAAGACAGATGTAACTCATCGTAATATTTGAAACCATTTGCATTTGAAATATTTCAAAACAAATTATAAACGTAGTGGTTTTTTTTATATTTTATTTTTGGCAACCAATCTTCTTTATTGCTGCCATTGTCGAGTGGTTAATTACATTACAAGTTTCTTGCGATCGTTTCAATGAGTTAACAAAATGGTGGCTGTCTTGTTAGAACTTTCCAGGGAGTTTTTGTGGCAAATGAGAACCCTGCTCCGTGGTTATTATTTCCGATTCACCGCCAAAAACTCGAAACCTTACGTTTGACACTGTCATACTGTTTTTTAAGCATTAGTAAAAACACTTTTGAACTTTTAATTGTAAAAAACTAATTTTCTGCTAAGAATATATTGCAAATTAACGTACCCAAAGGATGCAATAGTAGTACGGGTTTCTTAAATCCTCTCTCAATGAGTTGACGTTGCGTGTCTTGCATCAGCAAAGCGTGACCGTTGTGGATCGGATTACGCAACTAATAAATTAGACATAACAATTAAATATCTCTCTTCAATGGGCTCAAGTTAAGGATGGCCACCTGAGATCGATCAATCGAATTATCCATTTTTAGATGTAGAAAAATCGTTTTTTTTTCGATATTAAACATCGAATCGTTTCTGACACTATAAAATCGTGGTTAGATTTTTTTATATGCAAATAAATATAAAATCATACAATTGAATTATATAATGATTATATAAAAATAATCGATCCTCTAGACCTCAATATGTTCATGGATCGATTTCACAGACCACGATTCGTATCGATTCAAAAATCGATATTTTTACGAGGAACCGCTATCCCTAGCCCATGTTACACTATTGTTGATATTCGAAACGAGTAATGCATTAAAAAAAGACAAATCCACGTTTTGGATTAAAACTAAAGTACACAGATAAAAATGTCACCGACAGAAATTGGAACACCTCTCATTCGCACACCTATATGTGTGAGCGAGACCGAGTACTAGACAGTGCGAGTACAACACGCAGCAGAATATTAAGAACCACGTGGAAAACCATAACTCATAGTTAACTTGACCACACTTTTAATTACCATCTTAATGATAAAAACAATCACTTATCATACCTATATTCTTAGAAACATCGAACTACAATTGACTACTATATATCGAAGATTTAATCTCATTAATTGGATTTATAGACAAAACATTACAAGCACTACTTCTATCAAGTGTCTTACGACACCTAACATTTTTAAACATATGTTCTAAAAATGAACACGTTTATAAGTAACAAACTAGTAAAAAATATTTCTTAAGAAATATTAGTTACTTTTCTATTGACCTTCATCGATAATGATGTTGGGTTATTCATATCCATTAATAACTATGTACGTATAAATACGCGAAAATAAAATTGTTAAGTAAATTTTCTACTCAGTTTTTTAATTGATTTACTTCATTTTTTTTTGTTTATTTAATTATTCATAAAATTAGGTGCTATCGATTTAAAAAATTGGAAACATTTTGTTGTCTTTACCGTCGACGTGTCGACGCCTTTATTTCTAATTCTCTACTTATCTATTCATTTGTATTCTCTTTGGCAAATCACCTCAATAATGTTAAAACCTAAAAGTAGAAAATATCATTGTATAAAAAAATCTATCCAGAACATCTTACTTGAAAAGCAAAGACAGCGTCCGCTTCGAGCTCCTTGAATTTTTCCCGCAACTCGTTGGGCGTGAGACGATACGAGTCCAGTCCATCATTCCAGCGGATTCGCTCAAACACTTCCAAGCTACCGCCGACCAACCACTCGCCGGATTCTTTGATCATCTAAAATAATCAAGCAAATACTTTTGATTTATATTAAGAGCACGTGGACACCGGAACACGATAAAGTGCAGATTTTTATAATCGTCACGACGAAGTTTGTATGACAGGAATATTGGAAAAACATACGAGCGATAAAAATGATTCAAAAAACCTTTATAAAAAAAAAGTGATGGAGTGAAGAAGAAGAATATTACAGAGTTTACGAATCAATGTTTTAATTCATTATATGGTTGTACTGTAAAAGGAAGATTTTATTACATTTTCCTCGTTCTTCGGGCAGCTAGGCATTTTAACATGTTAACTGCCACACGGGTTGCCGTCAACATGAACATTTCATTATGCGATGCATAGTATGATGAAATATTGTTTCCAGCATGTAATAGGACGTATAAAATCATGTTTGAAGCATTTTTAGTGGCGGGGGGGGCTGGCTGGTGCCCCCACGGCGCTGTAGGCAATTATTACAATTGTGTTTTATTTTAAAAAATCGTGCTTCTGTTGTTACGTAACATTTATAGTAACAATGGTATTATTGGAAAATTGATCAGTATGCATGTTTATTATAACTAGTGGGAGCCCAGAGGTCGACATTCGACCATAGTCCATGAACTTTTTAAAGTTTGAATTTTTTTAGGGTTCTTTTGTCAAAGGGTATTATGTTATAATATCATTGTAGAATGTAGAATGAAAAAGGGTAATTGGAACGTAAGAGTAAAATAATACATACAGTCGAGCATAGCAACCTCCTTCACAACCTTTTTTGAAGTCCTTTATTGACAGATGTCAAAATGTCTTTTTTATTTACATGTGTGTATATGTTGTGTAAAATTGAAGCAGTAGTGTGAGTAATGCATATTTTAATTAATTTAATGTACTTCTAATGCATTTTATATAAAATAAATAGCTTTCTGCACTTCTCCTCCATATAAAATTTAACTATGCCAAGTTTCACGTTCATCTGTTCGCGCATTTCTCTCAAAAAGGGATAAAAAGTTTGGGCTTCACGTATTAATATATATGATTATATAGTTTTAGGATTGACCGCGCCGGCAGTCACCGGTAGCGAAGATAACTGCCGTTCATCGGTGACACCCATGCTACTCAACGTGTTAATAATTAATAACTTTCGGTGACACCCATGCTACTATGTTATGTTACTATGCTACTATGTTACTATGTTAATAATTAATAACTTAAGAGTTACTGTTTTATAAAATAACGCTAGTTTTAACACATTTCCAAGATACCTTGATGTACGGATGACCGGGATGATATATCCCAAACTGTCTGCTGCATCTCTCCTCCTTCCTGTGCGGGTAGAATTCAGGTGCTCTAAGTACAGCGATGGCTCGTCCATTGTAGGAGAGAGCCACGGCCGCTGAACCCGTTAACCGGTCTTTAACCTCGGTACTGACGGGCAGCACGACCGGCACCGATTGGTTCACCACTGAACCATCAGGGAGGGTCAGGCAGTTCGAATGCAGCGCCTAAACATCACCAATATTTAAGGTCTGACACGAATATTCGACAGAAAACGGACGTGTAGTAACAGTGCTTGCATTGTTGCTCATACATTGTTACTTCTCTCCCCATCCCTTCAAACTCCGAACAGAGGCTGGCAACGCACTTGCGACTCCCCTGGTGTTGTTAGTGTCTATGGACGGTGGTGATCACTTAACATCAGGAGACCCACATGTTCGTTTGCCACAAAAAAAAAAAAAGACCACGTAACCGATTTTGAAGTCACGATGGTCTAGTGGATTGATCGTTGGAATATCGATATTTTCTTCTATACATATATAATAAGAATGTAAATGTAACGTGTATGTAATTTTCGATTTTAGTGAAAAAAAAATTGTTGCACGTTCTAGTTATAAGTAATAAAATACATTTCAATCTGTGTGTTAGTGTAAACACGCATCCCTGCTAAAGTACTGCTGGGTTCACGATAAAATACCACACCAAGAATTTCCGCGATACAGTGATACACAATTTACAGCACTGCAACAACATTGCACATATCAACTCCACACACGTGCACGCATACACGCTTACACATGCAAGTGGAAGGCTTTTACTTTTTTTTCCCTTATCGAACTGGAATAGTTTAGAACTTTTGCGATACAAAATACACATAAGTGTTGTTGAGATATGTATGCTTGGTACACCATATATGCTTCAACAACTCATATATGTATGAATAGTTTAGCTTAACTTAGGTTAGCTGAGATAGGTCGCGAATTGCATGAATCAGGCAACGGCCAAGCCGAGGTGTGCCGTGCACCCTTGAGCTAGTTGCCCAAACAAAAATCGGCTGAGTGCCTTAAGCGCTCGTCTTAGTAGTCCGGTGAACCTGTTAAGACCTTGCTAGGTCAATATATAGTGTATATAGTCAGTTCGTATCATAAAACATATCTTCGAGTATAACTTAGTGTTTGTTTCATTAAAATCGGTCCACTCTATCAAAAGTTATTGTAATTTGAATGACGGCTCGAATTAAGTATTAGAGAAGAGTAGATAAGTGAATGGACTTAATACATTCAGATGATTTTACTAGGCACTGTTTTTTTATATAACGTTCCACGCGGACGGAATCGTAGGCATAGCTAGTATATACTAAAATTGTAATGTTCCTAAGTTATCAAAAAATTTAACCTAAGATTCACCTATTTCTGAAGAAAAACATAACAAACACTATTTCTCAACTTTATATTTTCTAATATGTTACTAGTAAATTATTTCTTAACACAATCAAATGATGTTATTTACAAATTAAGGCATTATTCGTGAAGGTAACGTGTTTAAACATTTTCATACAATTACGCTCCTTTAAATCTATATTAAAAAGAGATATACTAACTTGCAAATATTCGTGTTCTCTCATAAATCCTTTCAATGGATACGCCCAACCTTCAGACAGAACCTGAAAGTAAGTAGCACTATGTTAATAAACGACAAACATATTTATTTAAGTAAATAACATTATCCAGTCTCTTATTTGCTAAAGTTACTGCTTAATTCCATGATGCCATACACTGTGTAGGAAATAGTTTGCTGCGACGCAATATTTTTTTTAAATATTGGAAGGAAAAACATGCTAATAAACAATATTTTATTGTGCATCATTTTAAATCACCAAAAATGTATTGAGACCCAAAATTTAACGTGTATCATGTAGAAATGAACAGGATGATGTTTTAAGTTTTATAAATGCCCATGCTGCTTTGTCGGTTACTTCAAAATCTTTAAAAATAACATAATATGTAAAATAAATCCTCAGTGCTAAGATGTATAAACAATGTTTTTGAAACATTTTATTGCCAAATTAACTAACTAACACTTATAAAGACAATCCTCTTAACTATACAAATAAAGTATCAACTTAATAATCTTTGCTTAATATTAATTAAACCTATTTAAAAACATCTTATTCCATTTAAAATAATATTACAAATTCAACTAAAAATTCACACTACAAATTCAAAATGTAAATAAATAACACATATTTGTCATTGACACCAAACACTGACTACACTAACAAACTAACACTAGCTTTTTAGTTTGTTGTTGTATGAAAGCATCGACCGACATTTTGTTAATTTAGTAGTTTTTCCATGGTTATTAAGATTGGCTAGAAAAAAAGGAATTAAAGATTCTCACCTGAACCCATTGCAGATCGAGTGTAGTGATTTCTATTTGAGGCAGTCTAGAAGCTTCTTCGATCGCACTCGACAGCCTGTTGCCGTATACGAACAGTTCCTCGACGCTTGAACACTGACTTTCGAAGCGTGGGATAATACCCTTGGAAATATTTAAAATAGTTCATGTTATTTATTTATTTTTATAAGAACTTCAGAGCAGTCATGGTATGGTCATAATGAAAGATTAAATGTATGAGTTTATTTACAAACTCTGCACCAAATCGGTTATTAGCGGTTTCAATTGTCTCTTTCAATGCAAAAAACCTAAACGTAAAAACCCTATTGCAGCGACATCTACCGCTTCCAACTGCGAATTCAAACTATCCTGGGACTCAAGCAAACATATACCCAGTTGATGTGAAAAATCTTTTAAAAGAAGCCTAGAATCCATTCGGAACGTTATCTACCGAGTCCAATTGAGATGATAACTAAGCTACATATATTGCCGATAAATGTCTTCCTATTAACCCTTGGGTTACTCCTGTGCCACTTGACTTCGCGCCCGTTTACTATACCCGAATTAAGTGAAATATATCAATGGCACTGAAACATTTATTCTTCAAAGGTCTATGCCGTATTTGTCTATACAAACATACAATCAAGGAAAACACAAAAGAAAATAGACAGATTCAGGACAATGCTTTGTGAATTGGCTGTATTTGAGTAATATATAAAATATAATAGGGTTCTGGGTAAATAACTACTTAGAATCCTTGTTTACAATATGTATAAATAAATTCTCAGTAACTTACCGTAAATTACACGCAATTGTTACTATAATAAGCATATCACAAACGATTTCAACGTTATAACATGATTTATTTCATATATAACAGATAAACAAGAAAAGTAAAAATATTTATATGTAATTCCATGAATGTAAATTAACTACTGACAAATATTGCAGTAGATTTTAGATAGGACTTTTTCCAAGCATTTGACACTGGTCTCGATTCATTATAGAGTGTATAATGTTTAGATATTAAATTATTACAATCACGTGTATAGGACATTCGTTCATGAGTGTTTATTTACGTTTATATACATTTTCAGTTCAATGACTGTTGTCAGTGCTATGTTGAGCATACAGGGCATAAGCTTACGGAAGTTGGCGGCGTAACTTCATTAATTCAATGTTATTTAATTTTCACAATCATTAAATAAGTCGTTATATTTTTTAAAATAAGTTAAATTCAATTTTAGCTGATTCTAATATTTTACGGTAATTTTCAGGATCTTCAAATTTTGTTCATGCAAAATATGAAGATCATAATCAAAACCATATGAACAGCAAAATTCGAACTTCATTCTCGCTGTATAAAAACTGGAAATCTTAAAAAAATTACCCATCTTCAAATTTTGTACATTTACAATATGAAGATCATAAAAAAATTAGAACCTTCTATGAACAACAAAATTTGTACTTCGATATCAATCAAATTATCAAATTAAACATGTTATGCGAACGATTGAAATTTCATTTAACTCATTTTGAAATATAACGACTCAGTTGTTTGCTACAGTATATATATATATATATTTTTATATCATAGGAGGCAAACGAACAGGTGGGTCACCTGATGTTAAGTGATCACCACCGTCCATTGACACTTGCAACACCAGGGGTGTCACAAGTGAGTTGCCAGTCTGTGTTTGGGAGAGAGGGGAGTGAGGAACGGAGAGAAGAAGGGGAGGTGGGTACCCGGCGCTCTCACTGACCGAACGAAACGCAACAATGCAAGCACTGTTATTTCGCCTGCGTGTTTCTGTGGGTCGGGTGGTAGTACCCCGGACGAGCCGACCCATTCATGCTGAAACCAGTAATAGCTTCAGCGTGACTCTACCACCTAAAATCACCATATTTGAAAGCTCATCAATACTCACCTCCGATTCGAGCAATTTGATGACATCCATAGTCGATTCTTCGATGGAATGCCCAACAGTCTGAACGACCAACTCCGGCACTTCAGGGCGCTCATAATCCTGTGTTATTCCCGTGAAACCCTATAACCACAAGTTTAATTATAATAGTTTTAATTAGCCAGGATTATTTTCAAGAGTTATCTTTATAGTAATTTATGATGATTAACATAGTGTTGTCTAAAATAATGTACGACAGTAATCGACTCGTCACTAACATGTTGAACTGTGACTTTTCACGTGATGTCTGAAAGACCTATAATCATATGCAGGAGGGAATCAAATGCATTGCGAGATAACGTCACATTTCACAGTTTTTTTTTTTGCTCATGTCGTAATAGAGATTACCATAAGAAAGAATTTTGTATTGTATAATCGATAATTATAATTATAAGATATAATCGATTTAATAATATAATTTACAATCTATACTAATATTATAAAGTCGGAGAGTTTGTTCGTTTTTTTGGTTGGTTGAACGCGCTAATCACAGGAACTACTGCTTCGACGTGAAAAAATGTTTCAGCGTTAGGTAGCTCATTTATCGAAGAAGGCTATCAGCTATATCATCACGGTAAGACCAAAAGGAGCGAAGAACCAATGAAAAACGTTTTAAAATCTTTTTTTGTTGCTTTTCGGAGCTTCCGCTGCGTGGTAGTGTTAGCCAAAAGTAACGAACGAAGTTGCGGGCAGAAGCTAGTGATATATACAATGATAATGATAATTTTAAATCTAAATCTAAATTACATACAAGATATAACACTAAAGCGAAACTTTAAGAAACAGTATCTCAATCGTAAAAATCTTACATGCGTTTACTTGTTGCGTATTCATTTATTTAGTGTTATATGCTGTATGTAATTTAGATTTAAAATTATCATAAGTAAACGCATGTAAGATTTTTACGATTGAGATACTGTTTCTTAAAGTTTCGCTATTAAACAACAATTATAATTTCCCATCCGATATGTTATATAGAGAGACATATAACTTCGTAATACGAATAAGAATTCAATAGGGAGAGGTATTATAGCTTAGTCGGTTTTAAAGAACCGCGAAAGCAAACTAATAATAATAAACCCATATAGATAATCCAACGCTATTGGCCAATTACTCAACATCACTATCATCATCTCTTATTATGTATGCTAATTAAGATAGGTAACGAAATAACTTGTTAGAAGAAATACGTGTTTATTTTGGATAAAAATACAAAACGAATTGTAAAGGTCACTGAAAAACACATGAGAGTAGAATCCGATTTAAAGATTAACAAGTCAAAGTCCTCACATAATTTGGAATATAAATTATATATATGTCTTGCATTTAAAAATCATGTAAATGTTAACTTGTTTCTTTTTTATAACGGGTGTTATTTTGTTTGTATACAAAAAAAAACTCATATTGCGTAGGATACACTGGTGTAATGGGCCCAGCGGTAATTGCTTACGGCCCCATATGAAACACCCCAAACCAGCATTAGCAGCATCAAAATACACCCAGAAACTAAGAGCTAGAATGATTATATTATAGAGGCTTATTTTAAAATGTTCCGTGCTCCTATATCATATATAATATCGATATCCCACCTGTTGTAATAGTTTTATATCACTACTAGCTGTTGCCCGCGGCTTCGCACGCGTTTTTATAAATTCTATAAAGCGAAAATTTCAAAGCAAGCTGTAGTAGAATGACATGCGTCAACTCAAAAAAAAACCATCGTAATTGCGGGCGCGTTCAACTTGCTAATAGCAATTTGAAGATGCGTTTACAAATACAGAGAAAGAAAACTGGATTTTAGGATTTTCCGTGCAATTTTTCTCTCCATAAAAAACTTCCTTAAAGTTTAAGGAATAATTTTTTTTTTATTGTTGCTCGGCAAAGTGACTATGCACTATGCCTGATGGTAAGCACAGTACAATCCAAAAATAATGGCGACCACCGAGTGACACACTATCCATCGCCGGTCGCCGCTGTCATGCCGGCCTGCAAAAAGCTGGATATGCACAGGCTGATCCCGAAACGCGATCCGCAGAAGCGAATCACTATGACGGGCTTTTTCGCCATATACATGGTGGTTGCGACCCAGTCAGGCTGTAAAACCCTACCACCCCGCAAAAATTACTCGAATTGGACCAGCCGTATTCGAGTTTTGCGCTTAGCAACATATTTTGCGATTCATTTTTATTTATATACATAAAGTTATACGTGGACTCACGCACTACTAATGTGGCGTCTGTACATTATTTGTAGATTGTTGTTTGTGGTTTAAAGTAAAGTTATTATGACAATCTAAGATTTATAAAAATAGATATCGACTTTAGATATGCACCCTTTGCACTTATTACATAACATTTTTTATTTATCATCAGTACAAGTACAACTGTACTAAAGTTGAACTAGTACAATGTACATATTAAAAAGGGATATTTATGAATATATTGGTGAGCGATTCAAGTTTGGACCTTACAGATCCGATTCTAAAAATTTTCCACTAATAGAAACCTGCGCTCAGCTTAATGGCGTATAAGTTGTTTTATTGTTAATAAGGTTTATATTGTAAATAACACGTTCAAATAGTATTGAGTACTTGTTAGTACAATATACTAGAACAACGTCAACTAAGTACTAAAACCGTGTCTCATAAAATTAAAAGCATATCGCGATATATTTCAACCATTTTTATAAAATGATTTTAGTTTCGTCAACCAAATTATTTTTTACTAGCTGTCCTACCACGCGTAGCTGTGGCTCAGGTATTGTATCATTACATATTGATAAGAATTCATAATTGTTGTTGATAATATTATACCAATTAACATCACTTAAAGATTTACATTTTTTTTTAAATATAAAAAACTACGAATTGAATATAAAAGTTATACATATGTTTTCGCTGACTTTTCTGTAGGCATTATCAAGCTCTGCAACTTTTCTTTAGAACTCAATCATATATCTCTCATCGTTAAGGCAGCTTTCGTAAGAAACGTTTTCGTTCGACCGTTTTTTCTCCGACGTACTTTGCAAATCAGACTATCACATTTTTTTTTCGTGTTAATATATAGCCTATGACATTCACAAATAACGTGGTTTTCTATTTGTAAAAGAATTTTCAAAATCGTTCTGAGTTTACCCCCTACAAACTCACAAACTTTACCTCTTTATAATATTAGTATAGACAGTATAGAAGAAGCTTGGCCAATATTTGAACTCACTCTAATATGGAACGACCTTACTAATAGAGAATATGCATGTTTTCGACACATAAACAAAATAAACGATCGTGCTATCGGTTCGCTTTATTCCTATCTTATCCGTACCGTGGACTGTACATTATCGCAAATTATCCGGAAGCCTCGGCAAAGGCAGTATTCATTGTATGATAAAACGTTATACGAGTACAGATGACGTGAACATATTTTTTTAATAGGTACAAATGCAAGCACTGTTACTTCACGTCGGTTTTCTGCGAGAGGGTGGTACTATCCCGGGCGAGCCGACCCATTCATACTGAAACCAGTAATAGCTTCAGCGTGGCTCTACAACTTAGAGAAAAGATAGCGATTGGCGATGGACTGAACATTTCTTGAAGGCCGTAGTTTTTTTGGATAGCTCGGTGGTCGCCAACAGATACAGTGCATTCACGTATCGTACTCCGATAAAAAATATATTACGCATTGCAAAATAGCATTGTTTTTGCTGTGTTATGGTTTTAATTGGTCCATAATATTAATGAACCAGAAAACAGCCTGCGAGAAGTAAGCAGAAAAATTACACAATTAAAAACACAGAAAATATACATAGCACCACTCTATTCTACCACTAATTAGTTCAAACAAAAACACAACTATTATAAGTGATGCGAAAATTAATTAAAATCCTAGTAATAAAGATTCACGTCGAAAAGTAATTAAATTTTACAAAATATTAAATTAAAATTTTATTATCATATATAAATAATACATCTGATACGATTACCAACTGGTTAAATAATTAAGTCTGTTCATGTTATAAATTAACATTTTTAAATATGCATTGTGTGTTTATTTTAATAGCAGACAAAGTATCAAAAAAAGGTGCATTTATAAAACTGAATTAAACGAATTACCTGAACTGAATTTAGTTATGGACCAAGCTAAAAATGTCTAACAGAATTTATATTGAAACTTTCGTTACTATATATTGTTGTTTAGAAATACCCATTTCAATTATATAAAATTTAAAATAATTTGTCTTTAATATATCGCATGTTATTATTTGATTTTCACTTAATTCCCTTTCCATTTAAGGCTTCGATCAACAATAACTAGATAAAGGTTCACGTACAAAATCGAAGCTAAATCCTGTCCGCGTAAATATATACTTATGCGTAGAGCTATTTGTGTACTAAGGGAGCAAAAAAGTTTTAAAACAGTTTTAAGTTCAACCTAATTACAACCATGACACCTAGTAATAAAGCCACGAATCTTCAAAATATTATCTAATACTTACGATAAAACGAGCAAAGCAATAAATTAGTCCCGTCACTTACAAATAAAAAGACAACATAAACACCATTTAGTGTGAATTCAACCTTAAAACGCAATGTCTAAAGTACTTTTTCCCGTTATTCTGCGTGTTTGTGCGTGGTTCGCGAGCCTTGACCAAACATTTGTACCACATTTTAAAATCGATAATTTTGTTCAAAATTTAATATTATTTGTTACTTTAAGCGTAAAATATAACTTATTCAACATGTATTTAGGGAAAGTGAGATACTTCGGCCGTTAAATTGCTTTTTCGGGTATTATTTTTGCATCTTTTGAATACACTGCGGCATTTTGAAACGTGCTTACATTGGCTGTGTTTCAAACAAACTAAACAAAATAAAAGCTCACGTTTCAAGTGAGCTGTTATTTACCTAGACGTATTTTTCGCGCCGACCAGATATCTAGTTATTGTTTATTGAAGATTTAAGGACAATAATTTTGAGATAACATATCCAGTCATTCTTTAAAAGCTATAGTAAATACATATTATTGTTTATGTAATATTTACAGTCTCATTCGTAACAAGCAAGAAATAACGTAACTAACAATTTTTGTTCAGATTTGTTGTTCTTGAAAAACTTAAAAACACGACTAAAGTTAGAATCATTGCTGCTGTAATGTATGTACATTTTATACCAACAGTGAGAAATGCGAACAAAAACGAAATACTCGTATTACTGACTGTTTTCTAAATTTCTTAATACTAAAAATATTCATAACTAGTTCTTCCCTGCGGCTTCGTTCGCTTTAAGATATATTTGACCTATCTTTCGGGAACGGTACTTTTTTTGGATTAAAGTTACAGTCCGTATTTTTCGGTGCCACTGACTATGTGAATCCGAAGTTTCACGATGATCGGTCGAGAGCGTAACAAACAAACAAACTTACTTTCGCACTTATAATATTAGTTAGAACTTTACCGGATAGTCGAACATAGCAATTGTGTACGGTAAAATCGCGATCACCGTACATCAAGTCTATAATACCCGCTATAATAATATGCTTAGGCATGTCTCATTTTGCAATCAGGTCAGCTACACCCAGTCGTATCAACGATTTGTACCCAACTTGATCGCGACCACCATATGCATAATGATACCCCCAAAACTTTTTACTATTTTATAATTTCGCGTCATGACATGCCAGTACGCGTGACCGAGCGTAGTACGCATGAGTAGCTTGTGTCAGACTAGCGACGCGTAGTAAGGGGCCTGTGTACATCCAATATTGATATTCTGTATTGAGATTGTGCAACCTATCATATACAGTCCCTGGCCACATTATTAGACGCACCGTTGTTTTCTTTTACAAAATAATTGTTTTCGACGAAGTTTATAAACAGTTGTGTTAAATTTAAAGGTTGATTAGTATTTATTTAATGAACTTTTATTCAAGAGATGAATTTGAATTGAAATTGAATTGAAATTTGAATGAATTTATCCGTGAAAAGAGAAGTGACTAAAGTGGTGATCACAAACAAAACTCAGCTCCTAGAAAATATTATTCATGTTTGGAATCATCATCCTCAAATGCAGAACACAGTACAGTCTTGCGTTGACGGCATGCCGCGCAGAATTAAAGCTCTCATAGCTCTCAACAAAATATTAAGTTTTCATTACATTTTCTTCATTTTTGTTCGAGAGTCAATAAAAACATATTTTTTCTATAATGACGATGTTTTATTAGTTTTACAGATACTTACGTTATTAATAATATAGTAAATATACATTGTATCTCATAAAAACAATACATCTGTACAGTATCACCTGATAATTAACGTTTTATATAAGATCTTATGGTGCGTCTAATAATATGGCCAGGAACTGTATTAATTATAAATTGTATAAAAATGTATATAATTATTGTTTCGAGTGCCAATAGATGTTAAAACCAAACTATTCAATTTAAATAATTCACACTATATATATATATATATTAAAAAAAAAATCAAAACGAAACACAGTTATCGTATTGAGTTTTCACTTCTGTCAACAGTCCTTATGATTGCTTCGATTTTTTTTAACTAAAGTTTTAGCGTTTCAACACAATCTCACCTGATGTTCAATGACGTTGTGACCTAAGATAGTAGACACAATAAACCTAAAGGGACTGGCTCTTGAGTATAGCCGTCGGAACACACCAACAGGTGCTGCACGACAGACTTTCGACTCGAGGGTGATAGCTAACCTAACTTAGAAAAAACCTACCACTATAGTATCATCAAGATATTAATTATCCTTCACCGAAACCTCCGATTCATTTGCAAGGATTCGAACCTACGTTCCCTATTAAGCCGTAATCGTTTCAACCTACCTTTATCTGCCCATCTCTCGCTTTCTTATAGAGACCTTTAGTGTCTCTCTGCTCGCAAACTTCCAACGGCGTGTCGATGAAAACTTCGAAAAACGGCAAATCCGAATCTGTATGGATGCGACGTGCGACTTCACGATCCTATAAAAAAATTAACACTTTATATATTTGTATATCAATGAACAGTCTCAGATATAGTGTATTATAGTAATTGATACACACAACTTCCTATGCGTCATTTATTATCTTAATTGTCTTCTTATATTTAAAAGGGATTCGGGAGCGTTTTCAACGAAAGCTCGCAGGTGGCTCGACTTCTTTCGACACTTCCAACATTTATCGTTATATTTCAATCAATTTACACAAATTCTTGACAAATTATATAACTAAACCTTCCTCATGGATCACTCTATCTATTAATCAAAATCGCATGAAGATCCGTTCAGTAGTTTTTCGAGTTTATCGCAAACAGACCGACAGACCCGGCGGCGTACTTGCTTTTACAATATGTATGTAGTAATGCTGAAAAAAACATAACCCTAAACAAAGAAATTAATCATACAATGATCTTGCCTATATCCTTTAATGCATTATTCTGATTTCCTTTTATATTTCCCACGGATACATTTCCATATTACTTTAATATTATTAACAATTAATTTTAATCATATTAAATAAAATAATTGCTCAATGTTTACAATTAGTTTCTCTTTGCAGTCGTTATATTTTAGAACCTTTTTGACATATTACATTTTTTTTTCGAACTGACTATGCTATTGATCTAGCAAGGTCTTAACAACTTCACCGGACTACGAATTACATTTATAGAGTAAGAAAACAATACTTTAATGATACCAAAAATATCACAACCCAAAAGAAAACAATTAATCCTTTTAACCTTGTACATATCTCTAATGTACAATTTTCTAACTTCCTCATATATTTCATACGCTACATTTCCATAATTTTTCAATAATTATCTTCATACATTTTAATTATATCAACAAAATAATCACTCAAATGTTTAAGATCAGTTACTTCGTATTCGTTATATTCTAGCCCTTTTTATAATATTTTTTTGCTAAATAATTAAAAGAATGGTTTCGTTACTGCCGTTTTAAATTGTAAGTATTCATTTATTTACAATTTCATCTAACATTTTGGATTACAAAAAATGTAAAACTAGTTATTACGACTGTACGATAATCATAAAATTAAATTTAACTCGGAATTAATCTAATTTCATAATTGGTTATCAACGAAATAAACAACAGATCTGGGACAAAGCACACGACCCACATATGTGAAAAGATAAACAGCTATTTTAATAAAAGTTATAATATTCGTCAAAAACACGTCGAATAACATATTTGTTTATAAATAACTGATACAGACTTTAAATACTCAGAACTTATAGCAAACGGAAAATGTTTTTTTTTTTACTCTAAGGCTCGTTTTAAATGAGTAGAAATTTTTCACGTAATTTTAACTATTCTACCATAGTTTTCCACGTGCGAATAAGCAATTAGTGGGCGGTAAACGAATAATCGCACTTATCGCCACAACCAATCAACTGTATATAGATAAAATTTATCCACAAAAAATCAACATAATGAGTGTATGTGGACTAAATAAATTAACAATAACTTGCAAATGACTCATTATTTCAATTAATATGATAATATTCCCCACGCTTTAATAATACCAAATTAAGACGTAAATTTAATATTCAATTAAGATATAGGCAGTAAGTAGGTACATAGTATGTACACAAATATTACTTGTATTTTTTTAAATTATACATTGTTTGATTTTAATTAATCTCTCATGTCTTTCACACGCATTCCGGTTTTTTATATCTATACTATTACGACAAAGAGAAGGATTTGATTATTTTTGTTTGAAATGGAATACGCTCAAAAATACTTAACCGAGTATCCAAAACCCACATTAACACGAGTGAAGCTGCGACTAAATGCTAGTAAAAATAAATATATATTGAATCAAAATGTGAAAATTCACGAAATGTATAGTAAAAAAGTTTAAAAACACCGATTCTAAGTTAGTATAGTATTTTCGAAAATATGTATTAATATTTAGGAAGTGTTTCTCAAACTTCGGCAAATTTACAATTTGTAAGTTATATTGGCAGGCTATATTTTAACTCGAAATGTTATTTCTTAAAAAGATTTAATAATTAATAAATTCATGTATATTAAATCTACCCTAATATTTTATAAGTGCGAATATGGATTGGATTGTTTGTTACGCTTTCACGGATTCGTACTAAACCAAGCATCATTAAATTTTGCATACAGGTTTTGAAAGGTAGGTGGAATCTACATAGACGCGGGCAAAGTCGCAGACAAAAGCAACTGATCTCATCACTACATATTATAAATATTATAAAACAAAGTCCTCTGCCGCGTCTGTCTGTCTGTCTGTTCGCGATAAGCTCTAAAACTACTAATCGGATTTTCATGCGGTTTTCTTAATAGATAGAGTAATTCACGAGGAAGATTTAGGTATATTATTTGTAGATTGGTTGAAATAGAACGGTAATTGTTGGAAATCGGAAAAAGTCAAGCCACGTGGGAGCTTTCGTCGATAACGCTGCCTATAATACCTTTGAAATATAACAACACAATTGAGAAACGCAGACAAAGTAGCGGGAATCAGCTAGTAATTGTATAAAAAATCCCATTCGTGCTAAGCTCCAGACCTATATAGGTACGGTTGTGTACACAGCCCAAAGCGTCAAATGAATCAGCTAGTAATTGTATAAAAAATCCCATTCGTGCTAAGCTCCAGACCTATATAGGTACGGTTGTGTACACAGCCCAAAGCGTCAAATTACACTGTTAATAATGACCGGTGATAGAAAACAACATCACTATTGTATAGAATAAAATATATTTTACCTCAGCAAAGGGCGAGACGAAACTGCAAAGGCAAACGACCCAAAAGTGAACAAAGTTATTCTATTGTGTTAAGTTTCCACTTCTGTCGGTAGTCCTTATGACTGTCTCGATTTTTTTATACCTAGATAACTCATTGTCCAGAAACGTGGCTCTTTACGCTTCTTTCGGTAAAACGATCCATGTGATAGAATAGATCTCTTATTTTTTTTATCTTTCGCCTTATCTAGAATAACGCCTTATTCTACGTTTGTAGAAAAAACGACACTAACAATAAAAAAAGGTATTTGATACATTGAAAGTTTCAATATAAAGAAATACAAACAATAAATACAAAGAAACAAAATGTTGACTATAGCTAACTTCAGGGTGTCGGACCGCAATTTTCAGATTTCCAACTGCAATGTCTGACTTAGAGAACGCAATCTCTAACCAACGGACTATAAATTGTTAACGAGATACGTTGACAAACTTTGCATCGCAGCATTCCGACCAGAACCGATCAGTTTTCTTTCGACACCAAACAGTGTAAATTATATGTACTCTGCTGTACATATTTATTAAACTGTTCTTCTTACGTGGTTTTACTGAACGTACCTCCTAAATGTTCAGTTCAGTTTTTTGTACATTCAAGAGTACCCTATTGGTAAATCTATGCTATTCGTCGTACATCTAAAGGGCTGCATCTTCTGAAACAATAATAACATACCATTTTAAATTACCATGTGTAACTGTAAATAACAAGTAATTTAAAAACAAGAAAAACAGTTGAATTTCTTTTTTTTTTTGTATTATTATATATTTGTATTTATTATTTTACGAACAACTGATTTTAAGTGACACTTACACCATAGACACTTGCAACGTCAGGAGAGTCGCAAGTGCGTTGCCAGCCTGTGTTTAGGAGGAAGAGAGAGAGGGGACGGGGTGGGGGAAAAGGGAAGTACGCCTCCGGCGCTCTCACTGACCGAACGAAACGCAACAATGCAAACACTGCTACTTCACGTTTACTAAAGTTTAAAGACCATAACGAAACTAAAGGTGCGTCAGCTGTGCACCACAAGCTCTTACAATATTATACATTACTGTGACATTATTAGAGCACCATAATTGAAAAAAAAACGATAATAACAACTATAACCTTCTTTCGTTTTCACGGTCAGTTCAGTGAACTCATTGTGGCATAATGCACACTATATTACATTTATCGCATTGTGGTAAAGCTTTTTCTAAGTCCTGCTGGATATTTACCATCCTCAACTGTAAAATTCTCTCACCAAGAACCCGTTGGTGTGTTCCCGATGGTACACACGACAGTCCCTCTCTAAGTTTAACGTACTTAGCTCTTAGACCACATCGTCCTTAAACATCAACATCAGTCGAACGCTAAAACTATACAGAAGAAAAAACGAAGTGTTTCTTGGCAAAGTTAAAATTGTCCACAAAAGTTATTGCATTCACTTGTGACTTAGCGTTAGTGTACTCGGATACTGCGTCGATAGACGTAGATTCAAATTCTGGAATGAGTCAGGGTTTTCAGTAAAAATACAGATATGAAACCATAGCATAGTGGTTGGGATTTTTCTAGTGCCAAACTTTTTTTTTATATCATAGGATGCAAACGGACAGGTGGGTCACCTGATGTTAAGTGATCACCACCGTCCATAGACACTCGCAACACCAGGGGAGTCGCAAGTGCGTTGCCAACCTGTCTTGGGCGAGAAGGTAAGAGGAGTAAGGGAAGGGAGAAGGTGAGGCGAGGTGGGCTACGCCCTCTAGTTAAAAATCTTTCTTCAACCACCTATAGGTGTGTTTAGGGATTGGCACAAGGGACAAGTCCTCTTCTATGTTTAACACGTTACCATGTTAGACCACAACGTCACTATCATTTTCATTGTGAGGTAAAATGGACGCTAATATCTATAAAGCGTAAAAAATGTTCATCGTTGTATATTAACAATTGCGTCGGTGTAATTATCATATTATTATAAGTAATATTATTAGCTTTATTTCCGAACGAATATATTTACAGAATTTCAAATGAGTGATCATTATAATTAAGCTATATATAAATTAGGTACAAAGGTTAAAAAATAATTTATTATATTTTTTAATTGACAGAGAATTATTGGCAATTATAATATTAAAATGCGTTTCAAAAATATTATTATAGTTTTGTTTTTTGTGCTGCTTCACAGTTCAAATCGTAAAGCAACCAATCGAATCATCATAAATAAAAGAAATATATATTTAAAAAAATATTTGAAAAAAGATATTGAGTTTCTAATTATTTAGGGAATAATTTCAGATATATATTATTTCAATTTAAAACAACCTATATTATCTGGTATGTATATTATATTATATCAATTACATACTAGCTTAAGCTTGTGTCTTCGCTCATGTTAACGTAGTTTTGACCTTATCCTTCGGGAGCAGTACATTTTTAATCTGGATGAAAGGTCCTCTTCTATTATTCTGACAGCATATATGCATAACGATGATCGGTTGAATAATTTATACATAACAACTAAACAAACTTACTTTCACATTTAGAGAAGTAAGAATATGACTAGGGTTTAGACAACAATATCACCTAAGATCACTTTTCCTAAACCGTAGATAGATTTGGCAACAAACCGACAGGTGACAGATTTTTAACTTAAAAGTATTTGTGAAGATGAAGAGTACTAGAATATGCTCTAACCAAAAATATTAAAAGTAAAAAGCTGTAGATACGTTACCTATATGATATTTTGACAAAACAAATGGCACGGTAACACACACATACATAAAGTAATATTGTAACGCCACACTGACATAGATAAAATGTGGAAGTACGCTGGCATATTCTCAATAGCGGTAGTGAAAATGAGATAGTTATATGTTGCTTAGATACGGGTGAATTGACGGCGCAGCCGTCAAAAATAAGCCTGGCCAAGTTATAATAAGTTGGCCAAGTTTTAACAAGGCGCTGTCGAAACGCTTATGACCTATTTACGCAGATTTTTGGTTATAATAGCTCTAACATGTTATGAGTTCATCGCGATTTTAACCTTCACCGAATAACCTTAGAGTAGCATTCATAAATGAGGCATCCAGTTGATCTCTATAATTACCATAGCTTTAATGCAAGAATCGATAAACTGCACTACTTCTTACCTTTCGATACAAGATAGGCTTCCAGTGCGAAGGCTATGCTCGTTTTTCCGGCACCACTGAGGCCAGTGAACCAGACAGTGCTGCCTCTAAACGCTCTGCTACCGAGAGCCCTGCTTCTTTTCGCTCTGGACACTTGGTGCTTCTGCTCTACTACGTTTGTAGCCACTTGGGCGCACTGAAACAAATTTTTATTTATGAGGATTTGATATATGCTACTGTCAATATGAAAGAAGAATGTAAAATAAGAATACCGCGAGGTTTGACTTGCGATACATTTTTCCTCTGGTTGTTAGAATTATATTATCGTGGATTATATATTTTATTTTCCTCAATAAATTGTCCTAATAATAGTAAAGATTAACAATGCCCATGTGTATAAAATAATCTCTCCTACATTAAAATACATTTGCATTCGTTTTTATTTTATTTTCCCTTTTTTTTTAATTAAGTTCCCTTTTTTTAAATGCAAATAGATAACTTTCGTCACAATGGCAAAAAATCAACCAAACATCACGATATGACCGAGAGTGCATAAAAAAAATAGGATTTTTGCAATTTGTCACAATCTTCCGACTTTTCCTTATAAACGTCTCGACAATTTTCACTGAAATCTTTTCACTCATCATTACGTACATCGCGAATTATGGCCTTCAGTTCCTAGAAATATTCCATACAACGATATAAAATAATAATAGCAAACCAAGAATTCTGTTTATGTTGCATTTTTCAATTTACCGAACAACTTTTCCAATTCTCTGATATGTCAATATCAATCGTTATATGTATACTAGCGGTTCGAGCAGACGTTGTCCTTTTTTTATTTACGTGGGGAAATTCTTTATGGATACGCCACCCTCTCCAGGGAGAGTGGGTTATGTACGACTCGTACGGACTAAAACCCCACGGTGTACCGTCCGCCGCATGGTAGGGGCGGCCAGGGATCGAACCTGCTTGCCAGGCTTCGTCCTACTATAGAGATACTACTGGGTACACAACCAGTCGTCTCCCATCGTCAGTCTCACCTGTGCAATGAGGAGATGGGTCCCCCGACCCATGAATCTAGACCATTCTCCGATCCACTCGAACACGCACACAAAATTTCATCAAAATCGGTCCAACCGTTTAGGAGGAGTTCAGTGACATACACACGTACAGAATAAATTTATATTTAAAGAATATATAAAAAGAATAAATTCACATAATTATGCAGTTCTCTTGCAAGGAAACAATTGCACACTTTATGTTTTTTTACACCAGCAAAAACCCGGAAATTGAGCATTGTCATGGATTGGTTGAAAAATGAACACAATAAAGTTCGACCGCAATCGAAGGTCAAGTTGAAGTCGGGTTCTTTAAAACAGATTTCACTCAAATCAGACGTTCTCTATTCTTTAACTATTTTAATCGTGCATATTTAATTGTGGCTTTTCGACTTCCTTAATTGTTATTTACTACTTTAATTGAAAATACTCATATACGTAATTATATGCCCAACATCATTATATTCGGTGTATAGCGCTTTATCGTTATATTGTTTTGTACTGGAAATCATCGATTTTTTAATATTTACTGATAATATTTTTTATTTTTCGGTATGGAGAATTTTGATTAAAATTTTGTAACATTAAAATTTCAATAGTAGCGCAGCCATAAAAGTAAAATCGTTAATAATTAAATTAGTTTGATTTTTTTTTCAAAAAGCTGAGCATAATAAAGAAAATAAATTAGACTTTAAGGCTGTTTAATTTTGGACAAAGCATCACCCTTTCGTGAGTTTGAAGACTTGGATCCGAAATTAAATGACCTATTAAAAATGTAGACCTAATAAAAAATTGACAAAATTCTGTAAACCTTTCACATACTCTATATAAAAATAAATATAATAGTGTTCTTCACAATAATTTCATTTAACCTCAATATATTTTCATTTTTTTTGTTACTATTATTATTATCGTTACCTGAAAACGCACCGCCTACATTTCTATACAAAAACGAATCGATATTCTCGGTTACCGATTGCGTGGTAATTATGACGCCTATCCCTAAGCGAATAAAGAGAGTATACTCTATAGATGCCATATGACATAAATTTGATAAAAGATTAATATAAGCAAAATTCCTATTACCGATGTTTACTGGAGGTGATTATACTTGTACATCATTACCACTTAATATTAAAAATTAAATAATTGTTTTATATCACAGATTTAGCGTTTGGCAACAATCTCACATAACGTTGTTAAGTTACGAAGTGGCCTAAGATAGTAGAGGAGTTGGCTTTAAGACCGACTACTGTAACACACCTGTATATTACTTGGCGACTGAGTTATTACATTGATAAATCATATACAATGAATATAATAGATAAATTTCTGATTATCATTTCGATTATGGAAATAAGATAGCCAAGTAGTGACGTGAGTGTTAAAATTCAGGAAACAGTAGCGGACTAAACCCGTCGACGCGACGCAACCCGTAGCGTCGAATCTACATGAGACCTTCGACACTATTACCAGAATAAAAAGCTAAGGAACTCCCAGGTGGAATATTTTAATATATATAACCAATGTCAACAATACACAATACAGAATATTTTTTTAAGTGAGCGATAGTCCTACGATTCGATAAAAAATAATGTTCTATAGATTTCAATGTTTTTCTTTCTCTCTCTCTCTCTCTCTCTCCCTCTTTTTGTATATATTTCGAGTGTATATATAATAAATACATTATCTCACTCTTACACAGCCTAAAACCCATATATACATTTATAGCCATCTCTTGTTCGTTACACATTTTCGTTTCAAATCCAATTCACGTCGTCCCAAAAAAAGTATCACTTCAAAAACACATTTTATTCACATTATTCAAGGTATGTATCTTTGTAAGCAATTATTTATGATAAATCATTCAATTTATTGCTATGGAATCAACTCGCCCACTATTTAGTAGAATTGTGTTGGGGGCAGTAGTACTACCGCCAAAAACTACATGACACTCGAGCACCTCGCGACTAGTAAGTTCTGCCAAGTCATTCGAATTATCTTGGCGTAGAGAGTCTGTGCCCAGTCATTAAAAGTACCAACCTATTACGATTGAACTAAGGATCAATCCTATTATAGTGAGTTACATTAGCTATATACTGCACAGACTAAAAAGATCTTTGTTCTAGACTACAATCCTAGTAGTGCATGTCACTGAGTTAATAACCGGTATTTATGTAACGCTCCGCAGCCATTATGCATTAGCATTGAATTATTTACATGTGTAGTGCAGAAAACGATTGATCATCTATACTAATATTATAAAGAGGTAAAGTTTGTGAGTTTATGACGTTGTAAGGGGTAATCTCAGGAACTACTGGTCCGATTTGGAAAATTATTTCAGTGTTATATAGCTCATTTATCAGGGAAGGTTATAGGCTATATCTCTATCATCACGCTAAGACAAGAGTTTCCCTCTTGAGAGCTTCCGCTGCGTGTTAGCGTAAGCAAAAAGTAACTATTTCACGCGAACGAAGTCGCGGACAGAGGCTTGTTTTATATATTATATCGGCGAAGACTTATAAATGGCTTGATGTTTTTCTAGTCTAATAACTATGTTTTGTATATTATAGCTGTTAGTTTTCCTAATAAATAAATAAATAAATAAAATATCGAAAGCAGAGATAACGAGCACCGATTATGTGAATTTCGAACTAAAGAACTATCCACTAAAATTCATACAATAAGGATTCAAATAAGAACCATTATTTCATACGAATAAGGTCTAAAATTAACAGAAGTAGATGAAGTAGATATGTCGAAATACTAAAATGGTGATAGTGTAGTAAAATTTTGTCCTGAAGGATGTTCGCAATTGAGGTTTATTTAGAACTTTTGTTACAATAACCCCGTCTGGGTTTCACTTGATTCGCAAACTCTTCTAATGTAAAGAATCTGCAGCCCCTTCAGGCCGTATTTTTTAGTAATCTCTTTCGTGTAATAGTCTTTAAACAGGACTCGGTTGCCAGTAATGAAAACAACAACAACTTTTCACAGACAGCTCCATAGATTAATAATTCATATTTTGATTGAACACGATGTCATTTATCACACGACAATACCTAAACGATTTGAGCAGGTTTAGTACAAGCAAATATCGTTGACATCCATTTCAAAACAAAGGTTTGATCTAGTATCTTTTATTTACATACTTCTAAAAATAAGTACGTACTTATTGTACGTACGTTCATTCACTGTTCTAGCGTTAGATTAGAACATGCTACTTAAGATTATCACGATATGCACCTCTTTAGACCTATTTCAGTTATATTAGAAGCTGGTAGGTACTTATTATTTATTATCATATACAAAAGTAGATGTGCCAAACTTTTGAGTAATAACCAATTCGGTTTTTCTTTTTTACAATTAGACCGCAATAAATGTGTCATGTTTTTCTACAATTTTCATTGTACTATTTTATCTTTAATCGAAAGAGTATATATATACCATTTGACAAATTTAAAATGTACATCACTCTCATTTAACACATAAGTATATTACGAAAACAAAAAAAAGTGTTTTTTTTTTTTATTAAGGTACTTGTGTATTAAATGCACCGCGCTCGCCGACCGCAGCCGCGGCCGGCTCGCGTTATTTTTTTTGCAAGTCTAACCGAACTTGCATTTTGCATTTAATACACAAATACCAAAGTTAATAGTGGAACTTACACCAAATTCGACTACAGATGCACTATACCTATTTCTGCCGCAAACCAAAAGTTCTTGTTGCTTGTGTTTCGTTCCTATGAGTATGGTTGGCAACACCAAGTTATCTTGTAACTTTCCAATTTAATCTTGGATTCAATTTAATCTTCAGAAGTAGAACCTATTTTTCACTGGCGTCCTGACTGTGACCTATCTTAAATAATGGTTGAGTGTAATGACAACTTCACATCAGGTGTATTTTTATCACGCTTTTATTAGCTTCACCTGTATGTATGTATGTAACAGATCCCTTTGAGCTCGATTTTGTCCTACTTTGAACGATCAGATTTAATTCAAATGCACACCTGTCAACGGTCGATGACAATGCAATAATCCGAAAAGGTTTAAAAAAAATTAACTAAAAAATTAAAAATAAATAATAGTTTAAAAAAAAACACGCTTTCATAAAAAATCCAACTAAAAGACAGAAAATAAAATTTAATACTGATATCTGGAGGTCATTATCATTTTTTTTTGTCACTTTTTACAAAAATATACATTTATTTCTAATTTACACTATTCTTAATCCAAATTTATTAAATTTTATTTTCTGTTTTTTACTTGGATTTTTTATGAAAGCGTGTTTTTTAAGTTTTTTTAAACTATTATTATTTTTTATAAATGTTTACCGCCCAACGAAGTGGGCACGGGTCAGCTAGTTAATTATAATAATGTATGGATATGGCATATACGAATACCTATCGACTATAGTAGCGGGTTACGTAAAAACACCTGGTTTATCTATTTATCGTTATATAGTAACGGTTACCACACGTGTAAGGACGACAGATATTTATTTAAATGCTTTACATATCATTAATTTAATCTAATTCAGCGTAATTATAAACATCCTGTGACGTACGTTTATTATTACCAACCCCGTGCTATTTTTTACAATTTACATATTAAATGAAATAACCATATTTTTGGTGGTTCAGTCAAAACGACTTTAATATGGGCATAAATATACCAAAATAATACACGGTAAATCAAATTTTATACAGAAATATCCGTAATATCTTTTAAAGCTACAAACTAACAAGCACTACGCTAAATCTTTGCATGGGCAAGTCTATTCAACAGATTTTTATGCACACATCTACATTCTCTGTATTCAATGCAGCTTCATTGAATACTTAAATAATATTAACTAAGATTTGAAGAAGCTAACAAGAAAATAATACACACATCTTCCTCAAAACCATCGTCCCATCGAGGACATATTTTCAATATACAGTATAAATTCATAATAAGTTCTCGTTGTTCAATTTACATCGGCTTCAAAACAACGTTGCGTCTAAATTTCACGGCCGAACTAACGAGCCATAACACATTTCCATCTAAACCGGTTTATTAGAATTTAATCGGTGCCGTAATCAGTTGTCCTAAATTTCAAAATCGTTCGAACACGACGTTTCCTGTCAATACTTGAAATTTTGATGAATGAATGAATATTAATCGACACATACTATAATTCCAGTACCGTAATTAGCGAGTCTCAAATTTCTGAAAACAAATAATCCAGTCTTGTTTTACAAGTTTTTAATAATGACATTGTTTAAGCATAATGCTTACTTTTTTTTTTATATCATAGGAGGCAAACGAACATGTGGGTCATCTGATGTTAAGTGATCACCACCGTCCATAGACGTTTGCAACACCAGAGGAGTCGCAAGTGCGTTGCCAGCCTGTGTTTGGGAGGAAGGAGAAGAGGGAGAGGGGACGGGGAAGGGGGAAGGGAAGTGGGCCTCCGGCGCTCTCACTGACCGAACGAAACGCGACAATGCAAGCAAGCACTGTTACTTCACGTCGGTTTTCTGTGAGAGGGTGGTACTACTCCGAGTGAGCCGACCCATTCATGCTGAAACCAGTAATAGCTTCAGCGTGGCTATTTTGTTTATTACTTAGAACATCAACAACGAAGGTTATTGAATCATAATATCATGAAATTAGTCAAAGAACAAGAAAGGTAAGTTATATACGTAAATATCATTTGATTACCACAGTTCAATATATATCTAGCTTAATATCAAAAAACTGTATGAAGTTGTTGTCCAAATATTACTATTAGGTATCTAGTTACCCATTTATCTACAAACATATACCTATAAATATAGTTCTTGGAATAATCACTAAGTTAGTAATTTCATTTTGATTATATTGAAATTACACTATTAAGAAAACCTTTATAAAGGCCATGTTTCATGTTAGAAATATTCAAAAGTTTTAACGTGTTATTGTACGATTATAATTAATTATAATTATTGTAAATTGTAATTCATTACCGAACAGGTTTACAATGTTAATGCTTATTTAAATACAAAAACGGAGTTTATTATCGCTGCATATAAAATAGAAGCCAGCTGAAGGATACAACCTTGGGGCGATGCAAATTGTCTCACCTATTACAATACAATGTCATATATAATGATTATATGTTTTTTTTTTTTTTTTTCTTATCTGCAGACTCTCGGTCCGCACCATTTTTTTGCTAAAGTTTTATTTAATATGTTAAAAATCGTATTTGTGAGCATCTATTGGGTAGTTTTTTTTTTTATATATATATGTATTTATTTAACTGTTATTGACGTTATTGCCTTTATGGCGGTTTCATTTCGGTCCCCTATCGCCATCTTTAAGTTGTAATCCACAATATGCCGCGCCGGAGCGTCCATGGCCCGATGGATGAACCTACTACGATCCATTGGCGTTGGGTTTATTGAAAACATACCTCTGGAGCCAAACTTGGGATCTTTAATTCAGTCCCTAGAAATTAAGATTAATTTCGCAAATGGTGTCTCCATTAAGTTGAAGCATAATGTAAAACGGTTTACGATTATAACTATGAATGATAAAAGCAATTGCACGAATTCTTTTAGTCCAAAACAGCCGTATCTCAAGACAACATCTTTGACTCGTGATTGTTATCGGTGACAACTTACAGTAACCAGACATGATAGCTTTTTTATGAAATAAATTAGTAGGTAATAAAGTTCATGTCTCATCTAGTGAACATATATCGGTACAGGAAGGGTCTTATTGCCGATACATTAGCTTTATTGATCGTCGAACGCACTCCTTTATTTCGGGCGCTCGCTTTAATAATAGCGTTCGATATTGCCTCTCGACGCATCAATATTATTTGTTATTATCTTCCTAAGATACTGATAATTATTTAGACCTAAAAGCAATTCATAGACACTTCAAGCGCCATGTCAAGCGGGTTTTGGTGTCAAAAGGCTATTATAGAGTGGGTCAATATGTGACCGATGGTGATGTCTGGAATTGACTCCTCTCTGTGCATCCACTACGATTGTAACGTATAATGTGTTGAAATATATAAAAATATGTTAAAAAGACGGACTCGATCGAGTTTCTTATCGGTTCTTCTCGATGACAGCGTTGTTTTCCGAACCGATGGTAGTTTATCGTTCATAAGTGTCTTATTAAGGACTAAACTGAATAATAGACCGCTGTTTGCATGATTTCAATTAACTTTTAAAGCGAATTATCTTTGCCTATGGTTGCGCACGTGATAATGTAAATTGAACGTGTCCTTTTGGGAACAATATTTTTCTACATTAGAAGTACTCTTTCTATATCCGTTTCTGTACTCCTCGAAGTGTACCAAATACCATATTGATCAATTGAGTAGTTAAAATATATAAACATAAGAAGCGAATAATAAACCTTTATGATCACATTTATACTGTTGACAAAGTTATCATTATGTGTCTTTCTTTTTTAAATGTTCTGTGTTTTCCCTTATTTCTTAATAATTTGTTTTTATACCACGACGATAGCAAACTATCTTGCGGGCCGCCTGATGTAAAGCGGTCATCGCAGCCTATGGACGCATGTAACATCAGAAATGTTACATGCGCGTTGCCGACCTTTAAATAACCTATTTATTTTCCCCTTGAAGTACCCCATACTGTAGTTTCCAGGAATTTTTTTTTATTACATATTATAAAACAAAGTTCTCTCTAAACTCAAAGGCTACTGAACGGTTTTTCATCCGGTTAATACCAGTAGATACAGTAATTCACGAGGAAAGTTTAGGTATGTAGTTTGTCAAGTTTTTTTATTATTTTTTGATCGGGATAATCGTCCGATAGGCTCTCTAGTTTTTTTTTATGTCATGGGTGACAAACGAACAGGTGGGTCACCCGATATTAAGTGATCACCACCGGTTTTATTTGCGCTATTTGACATCGATAAGAAGACGTATATCAATATACTGATAGATTACAATAATCACCTCCAATCTTCTAATCTACTAACACTTACTTCTAAAGTAAGGCATCGCTTTATACAATACAACACACACACA